>PQWD01002573.1:0-39290 GCA_019425675.1 Leucinodes orbonalis
ACACTATCTATAAGCTACTAGGTTATCAATAATATGTCTAACCGTTATACATTAAAATCATATACATACATGCATGTATCATCAGGTTACTAGGTTTACAATAATATGTCTTACAACAGTTTTACTTTTAAGTCATATACATACATGCATGTATCTATCAAGTTACTAGGTTTACAACAATATGTCTTACAACAGTTTTACTTTTAAGTCATATATATACATGCATGTATCCATCAAGTTACTAGGTTTACAACAGTTATACAGTTATACATTAAAACGAGGAGTTTCCGTTCGCCGTGCTAATCCATGACACAAGTATTTATGCAATATTGTGCTTGTTATATGTTTATACATGTGTGTGTATGTGTGTGTGTGTGTGTGGTGTGTGTGAGAGTGATAGTAATAATGTTTGTATGTGTGTAAGTTTATTTCTGGATATTTTTATGATTTTGGTGCTGCATTTACATATGCATCTATATGAATATGTTTCCAATAAAATTTTCTGTTTCGCAGTAGCTTAACTCTTTTACCCAACTTCTAATTATAGATTTACACTCATGAAAGGTTTTATTGTAAATTTGTGTTTCTTTATTAATTTTGTTATATAGAGAAGCTGAACGTGATTCAAATTGCACCATAGAAAATTTAGTTTTCCTTTTGGGAACATGTACAATATATATTTCGCCTCCTTTCCACTATACTAGGATCATAACTCAGGGATAGGTGGTTTTTTTGAATTGTCTGCATAATATAAAGTTTACGTATAGATAATAGGTCACTGATTTGGTATAAGCATTCTGTCGAAAAAGTTCTTTTTTTGGAGTACATTACTTTTAGTAAGGTGCGTGGTGCTCTCTCTGTTTCTAAGAAACGTGACTTAAGTGCTCTTATATATTATATATAACTTCTTCAGAAAACATTAATAATTGTGCGGTTCCACGTGCTAACAGATTTAACACAATCAATTACGACTATGGAGATCTTACCGTTTGATACCGTCTCATTAAGCTTAATTTATGATAGCGTTTGACCGCGCTCAGACGTAAAGCTTAACCAACTTCTTAAGTATTTCAAGATTTTAACGAGAAATTTACAGTGGTTTGCTTTGAGGTTTTAGTTAAAATATTTGGACTAAAAAAAGTTTTTCTTTTGTAGGTACTCTCGAACAAATAACTTTTATGGTAAAAAATGTTACAGACCAAAAAGCCCACTTTATGTTAACTGGGTACTGCTGTGGACCCTTTTGAGTTTTGTAAATTTTTATGAATATATATGTAAGGTTTTATAAAATGTTTATTCATATTGATTTTTACTTGTTACATGTCAATACGACTAATCATATGTTCACAGTCAGTCTTAAGTCAATTGATGGTATTTTTCTTTACTCTCCCATTTGATCTAAATTGTTACAAACATTTATTTATTTCTACCTGTATCGTATAGGGTGCGTCTGGCCGGGTCACCACAAGTCTACCCGTTTAGATTGGCCAACTTCACCTACAAACGTTTCTCTTCGCAGGCGTGCACACGATATTTACCTTCACCATTAAGTATATATATTGAATTTATCTCTCAAAAAGCTCTCAAAGTATAATAACAATCTATCTAATTTAGAGCTAATAGCGCTGCGTAAATATCGCACGCACACATGATCTGTGTGACACACTTCTCTTTTTTCGTGTGCCAAACTTATAAAGCGTCAATGTAAACACAAAAAAATATTGGTAGGATAACGAGCAGATAATTCAGTTAATTTTATGTGATATTGTCGCAAAAAGAGACTGTTTTTTATGTTATGATGTAAACAGAACGGTCAGGACGCCAACTTGATGGTAAGTGATACGCCTGACCATGACAGAGCGGCATTGAAGGAGACCAACGACTGATAAACAGATATTATTCTCTATCAATGAAGCATTGCGCCTGTCACCCAAGACAACAGATGTTAGGTCTCTTATATATTTTTTAATTCAGTTATTTTATATATTTCAGCTTTGTTACTAAAAATATTAGCGTGCAAAGTAAAAAAGATTCACGTATTGGTTGATTGAGGGCGACTGTTGTATCTGGCACTGCAGTGGTACCAACCTAGACGACTAAGTATCGAGTCTACCACCAAGTAGAAGAGTGAGCGTGATGCAATGAGAATCTTGCAGAAGTTTTAAAATGGAGTCAAATGACGAAAAAAATCTTAAGTATGTATTCGGTAACCACACTCACTACTCTCCCAAACATATTAACTTTTTTATATCAGAAAACAGACACAGTTACAGTAAGATCTTTTTCATGCATTACTTCTTTCTTATACCCGGTGACTGGAAAATAAAAGCAAAGAAAGGAGGCTCATTCATATTCTGAAATCCAAGTAGCTACATAAGCTACAGTTAGTTACACTTTGCATCTTGATAAATTGGGTCCTTTATTTCTGAAGTTTAAACATAAAACATATTGATTTAGGAGTGGAACCTTTGACCCGGATTTTGATCAATTGACTCCAAGAATTTCTTTATTGCGTACGGCTGAAAATGGGCAACCTTAACAGACATATAAACCATTACAATTTTACTACACGGATCCTCGGTAAGTATCGGGGGGTATATATGTATATTTTGCTTTAATTCGGAGCTGGACAGTTTAACTCATATGGTTGCAGTTGAATTCACAAGAATAGTTGTTGCTCCCAGAAGGTCAGTAATCGATGACTAGAGAGTCCATGTCATGTCAGTGGGTAATGGAATTTAGAAAGTATATTTTAATTATCAATAAAATTTCATAAAACTATTAATGAGTTTTGCAAAGTGTCATCATGCGCAAAATTGATCATAATTCTTTCTGAAATGAGTAGCCAATTTATCTAGAATTTATGTGGTCTAGGAGTCATAGCAAAAGTTAGTTCTATTTGTCTCGTATATTATTTCAGTTATAAAAAAATAAATAAACACTGTTTTCAAACAGACTTTCAGTTTTGCACAAAATATTTTCCTACAAAAATTTGGTAAAATTGTGACATATTTCATGTCAAAATGGTAATTTCCGAAATTGTGAAAGGATCCACCATCTGGGCTTTAACCATCCTTACCAACCTTCCTATCGAACCACGTAAGAAGCCACATTCATTCACGCACTGGACCAACGTGGGTAAAGATGAAAAGAAAGAGAGTCAAAGAGGTCAAAAAATATGACAACCTTATTATCGCGAGTTTTTAGGTTAATTCTAGTTCATCAGACTCATCGTCTGGACTGACGAATCATTGTAGACAAAAAAAACACTACAATTTCTAGAGCTATACAAAGTTGGACTTTGTATAGCTCCAGAGATATAGACAGTTATTTCGATCATTGTAGGAAAGACCATTTTAGTAAAATGATCGTGATCACTGTCGACAATAATAATTATAATTGAGGTGCTTTTAACTAATAGATATAACTTAATACTGTCAATAACTCGCCGCGTTGGTCCATTGCGCTTTACTACTACTGATTATAAAATTTTACGTAATAATATACATTTATAATAATGTTAAATTAAACGTAATAATGTTTTAATTAGTTTTCATAGTATTCTTTTTTTCAAACTGTCCGACGCTGCAAGTAAAGTTTGGATAGTCTAATCAAGATACGAAATGTAGTTAACTTACGGAAACACTAACGAAGCTATACCGTAGAACTTGTACTTCGCATAGCTTTGATTTAAAGCACTGACTCGACTGAAACAGCTTCCTTGATTATTTTGTTTATGTAGTTCTACAGTTTTAAATAAGTCCAAAAAAAAGTTTTGTTGAATAAGATAATATAATATGTTGTTTATAATTAATGTTCGTTTTTATCACGGCGTTTACTGTTAAATTACAAACAATATATTGTGTTGTACAAAATATACACACACTTTAATCTATTAAGATTTTCAGACACAATAGAAAATCTAAAGGGTTAAAATATATATTTTTTTAATGTAACTAATTTTTTTAGGACCCATAGACTTTCTTTAATAAACTCTTATCTTCAAGGGGAATTGTTATTACAGGAAAATATTTTTTGTTTAATAAATGACTACGCTGCGCATGGGGGGTTAATGCCCGTAGTCGGGATGATGTCTGGCGCAAAATGGGGGAGACCTATGTCTAGCAGTGGACTGCAATAGGTTAAAGAGAGAGAGAAATGACTACGCATAGCAATGCGTAGTCATTTCTAGTTTCTAGTAGTGGCGGAAGTTTCACTGTTCGTTATGTGTAAGGTTCCTTTGACAATTTACCCTATAATATGTCAAAACGTTTACTTTGAAGTAAACATCAAAGTTATATTTTAACGAATTATTTTGAGTAATTGTTACTTGATAGACTATTAAGTTGTCACTGTTTTTAGTTAATTCATTATGATGATACGTTATGAATCGTATTAAGCAAATTACAGATTTTTTCGAAGTGATTTATTAAAACACCAATTCCGTTATTATTTTACAAATAAAAAATAATTATTAGTACAGTAAAATATATCAACATAGACACAGCAAAGATTTCATCTCGGTGCCTCTGTTTGAATTAAATTTCCTCAACAAAATACTACAGTATAAAGTAAACATGATATTCACTACTCATGCAATCATAACTATTTAAAAGTAAAAACAATATTACGCAAAGCCGGTTACTCGAGCCTGTAAAATAATATTTCGTCCATGCGTAGAAAATAATTGAACTTTTGTCATGACAACCGATTTTCATACAGGCTCCATGTTTCCTAATTAATGTTTGCATTGCATATTACTTTATACAAAAACAGTTTGTAGTTCTGAAGTTGCAACATATTTTTGGTTGCTCTGTACAGAAACCATAGAAAGAAAAAAATATTTTTACTACTTAAAACTAAACAGCAAGCATTATATTTACCTAGATAAAATGTATTCTTTGCTTTTTAGTTTGAAGTCAGTATTTTTTTTTGGAAAATATTTTATTTACAATTTTGGGTGAATCGCAATAAAAAGAATCACTGAAATTACTATAATGAAGAAGAAGTTATGTCTCTGGTGTTCCTTCAATAAAACCTGACTTAATTATCATGAGACCATCTCTGAAGTATCCTCTTTCCCACAAAAAAAGAATCATCAATTGGTTCAGATACGGCAAAGATATCCGCGAACAAAAAAAGCAAGCCCACAAATATAGACTACAGATACAAAAGTATTCTTAAGGTATTTGTAAGTTTGTTGCCTTCCCGGTTTGAATAATATTTTTTAAATTTTTGAAATTATTACGTTTATCCGACGGTCTAACGGTGAAGGAAAACATCGTATGGAAACCAACGCACGCCTGCGAAGAGATATAAAGGTTGTGCGTGATATCGGCCAATTCACACTGGGCCCGCCTCGTGCCATCGGTGGGGACGTTTAATGAGCTCATGAGAATGACCACAGCATAAAACTCTAAACTTGGTGTATACCCTCATTTCACAGTTTGTTTTCAGATGGAATTTTTGCTGTTGGTCGCTGATGGCATCCAGAACTTTACCGGCAAGGGTCAATTACGTTCATACAAGTTGCGGCAGAGCGAGCTGTTGTCACAGATTGGCACAATACGTACGGATTGGATCCAAAACGACGGTGCTTCAATTGGTTCTGTTAATCTCCACCAAATTGGGAACCCACGTTTTTTCCTGTCCACCACGACAGCCAATTTCGGTCGGATTATAACTCCACAGATTATGTTCTCTGTTGAAACAATATCACGGCAGCCCGAATCTATTGTGACGTTTTTATTTTGACAAATTGAAATCGCCCCTTTTGTTTGCAATACAATGAATATTTTGCTTTTTTTGTGGAATAGTTTAGATACGCTTTCAACTGGCTCTATGGCGGTTTGTGTTTGAATTCGAGTTACCTTATTTATGGATTTAGTTCGCTGTATTTGTTTTGTATCTGGTGTATATGTTTCTCTGATCATATTTTAATCTTATCTATTATTAACTATTCCGCAATGCTTAAAGACGAAAGTCTTTGAGCAATGCGTCCTACCCGTACTAACATACGCAGCTGAGACTGGACACTGACTGCGGATTGGTTCACAAGTTTCAAAGTCACTCAACGCGCAATGGAGCGAGCTATGCTTGGAGTCTCTTTAGGGTAAAGATTAGAAATGATTAATTCGTAAGAGAACTAAAGTTACCGACGTAGCCCGCCGGATCAGCAAGTTGAAGTGGCAGTGGGCTGGTCACGTATGTCGCAGAAACCGATGGCCGTTGGAGCAGACGAGTTCTGGAGTGGAGACCGCGTCTTGGCAAGCGGATGTAGGACGCCCTCCGGCCGATGGACCGACGACTTGCGAAAGTCGCTGGTGGAAGCTGGATGAGAAAAGCGGAGGACCGGGATGTCTGGCGCAAAATGGGGGAGACCTATGTCCAGCAGTGACTGCAATAGGTTGAAGAGAGAAGCAAGCCATGTTTGTGACGAATTAGATAACTTAAGAAAATAAATAGATAAAATAAGAATAGACCATCTTTTTGGTTGAAGTCTTTCGTTCTTTTGGCATTAGCGAGGGTTTGATCCTCCTCAGGGCAAACTTTTGTTTATTTCAAAACAGTGATAGATAAGTTATTATAATAATGGCCGGTGAACTGATGGGTGACTTGAAAAATATTGTCGTACTCGTATCTCTAGCCGTAGTTCAAGACTACTTTCTTAGGATGGTAGTCGTTAACACTCACCACAACCGCCATAAATCCCTCCATAGAATGGCCTTGCAACGGGACGTTATAGCCAAAAATATCATCACCATATATTGTTGTTTTTACCTGTGACGCGTTTCTTTTGTAACTTTTTACTTTATGCCTTAAATAAATACGGGATTCAACAAAATTTATCGGGTTCATTTGATTTTGGTAAGGTTTTCGTCTTGTGCTACCTACGCAGCAAAATGTTACTGTTTACAATATCATTTCTTTGTTTTGCCATAGTAGCTTTAAGCTTAAAATATGTGTCTCTGGCGAAAGGGTAAATTTATCAAAATATCGAATATCCACTGAATATCGTGACTTATGTAATTTTTATATTGAACGTTTAACGAACATTACAAGTTTATACCACAATGAAAGTCAAATGAGGAGTATAGGTATAAATAGTGGTTCACAGTATGACAATTTACTAATAAATTATTAACTGATCACTCGAAAGTCGAAACACAACGAGTATGAAACGTTTGTTATTTGTAGGCAAAAGCATCTTAAGATTGATTACTGGTAAGTCAAAGTTTTCTTCCGTAATAAATTGACAAAGTTCTGCGTGCTAAGTTTATTAATATCCGGATTCACCGTGTACTACAGACAGGGCTGTGTGCAACAAGCTAACAATAATAACAAAAAAAATTCTTGTAAGAAAAAAAACAAAATAAAATGCTGTTACAGATACAGCATAGTATATTTAAGAAAATTTTATTCAAGGAAAATAAATCGTAATTAAAAATATTAAGCGTATTCGTTTTTAAAACATCGGTCCGGAACAACCCTAGACTCTTCCAAATAACTGGCTGTTGACTTCAAATAACTCACTTTGATCTTAATAAATATTTATTTTTATTTGTATAACTGCCGGGTAAAGGCCGACGGCAGAAGACATTTAAATTTCCAATACTCCATTACAAATTGGTTTACTTTGTGTAAATAACATTGCTCATTTAAATAAAATAGGGATCTGGCGTTGAGTTCTCAATATATTAAATCAGCCTTTGTTTTTTACCTACTGCGTCTGTAGGACGATCTATTTACACAAGTCTGGATTCTATTATGTTTCGGATTATTCGGAGTCTGTGTCATTTTGATCCCCACGTTGTAACAACAATACGAACGAGGCTATTGCAATTACTAATACTTACTAGAGTCAGGGTTTTTTTAAATTTTAGAAGCAAAATTACTACGATTGCAACTCTTTTCAAACTTCTAATATCTTAATCGATTTCTGTTAATGATTTCTATGCAAACAAGGAGACATTTCACCTGACGATTAGTGATACTGCTACTCATGAACACCCGGAACTCGAAAGGAGCTTCGAGTACGTTGCCAACGTTTTAAAAGGGAAAGGTAAAAGGGAAAATAGGTAGGGGAAAAGGTATGCTGAGTGAATCCGTTTAGTCTAGACGTCGTAGCAACTGGCTGCTTTGGACTCGATTGAGAGGCGAGCTGAGCGGCTCATTGGCGACCCTACTCTGACTGACGCTATGCTGCAAAGCCTCGAGCATCGTCGTAGAGTTGCACGGGTGTCCGTTTTTTACAGGTTACATCTCGGTGAGTGTGCGATGGAATTACACGAGTTAAATTCACCAGCCCCTTTTCACCATCGGGATACAAGAGGCAGGCGAGCGTTCCATCCTTACGTGGTTGACATTCCATTTATCCGCACAGCCTGCTACGGTGCCTCGTTTCAATGCGCACCACAAAGGAAAGGAGCTCTTTGCCTCCTTATGTGTTTTCTGATCATTACAACCTGGCCGTCTTCAAGGCAAGAGTGAATAGGCTGTAGAAACAGCCTATTCACTCATGATGTCAGGCATGATCCATCCTAGGCTGCATCATCATTCACGATGATGTAAGATGGCGGTCAATTTCTGCCTATAAATGATTAAAAAAAGCACAAATATTTTAGTAATAACGGGGAACATCGAACAATTCAGTTAAACAACTTCGAATGTTTTAAAATTTGTGTTGGTATTTTATTACATGTTTTGTATGCGACTCTTATTGTGAAGTAAAACATCGTGAGGAAACCTGCACACGCCTGCAAAGAGATCCAAATGTTGTGCGTAAAGTAAATAACAATAAATAATAATTGGTGAATTGATGGTGAAGAATGAATGCGATGTTCAGATGTAAATAATGTTTTTCTTTCTTTCTTTCTTCTTTCTATAAAAGCGTAGTCATATGAGTACGCAGCTTTTCTGTGAAGGGGAAGTATTACTCCGGTGGAGCCCATTCGTGACGAATATATATAGTCTGTAGAAGAGATGGAGTCTGAATGTTAATACGACTTCATATTGATTTTTTTCGTATTGTATCGTATTTCGAGAGCCTTAACATCTTCACAGAACTAGATACGAGTGTGCTGCTTTAAAATCATTACATCATAAGTAAGCAACTGGACTGTAGAACATCCTTCACTTTCCTATACCTATATTATATTTATACCAAAATGCTACATTTTTCGTAGCAAAATCTACCAAACTTTTACAGCGTATGTAATGATACACTCACTGTAGTAATCAAGTAATAATTGAATTCATTAGCTTATGAAGATCCTTGTAATTAGGCTATGTAGGACTCAGTTGATCATAAACTTCTGGAAGGAAAATATAAACTCGTGAGCATAGACTTTACAATTCAATAAACTGTTCCGATAAATAAACACTCTTCTAGTTCTAGACCAATTTTATAACTAAGTCTCACTGCTTGTTAAATTTAATTAAGTAGTATGACACTACTTATTTCGGAAGAAGTTCGAAAATAATATGTGTGTGAGCGTCGGTGGCTCAATGGTGTGAACTGTCGCCCTCCTACTGGGAAGGCTGCGGTTCAAATCCCGCACGTACTAATGTGTTTTCGAATTATTGAAAAATATATGTACGTAATCCGACGCTCTTACCTACTGAAACCTGCGCACGCCTGCGAAGAGATTCAAAGGTTGTGCGTGAAGTCGTCCAACCCGCACTGGGCCCGCGTGGACGACTAAGGCCTTATCACCCTATACACGTAGGTTCGTGCCCCTCGGTGGGGACGTTTAATGAGCTGATGATGATGTGTGTGAAATCGATGTTCAACAGAGCGGGCGACTAGTTAGTATTCTAACTTTAGGTGCAAGAGACAAACTGTCATCTAAGATGGAGCAGATCAGTGTTGACAGAAACTATTTTATGTCATTAATTTCCTTCAACACTGCATCTGTCATAGGCAGGCATGCCACTAACCAGTGAGTGAACTGGACATCCCATATCTATCACAAAATTAATCTAATTCAAAGTCAACTTTCCTACACATCCTTATTTTATATAGTATCATACATTGTGCACGAATATTAATTAAGTTGTACGTTAAGAAAGACGACCTAAGTCACCCGTGGTCGCGGTCTCCTTACAACACAAGCGGATGGGTTATGAGACAAGTTGCGCGCCGAATAGATTTATGTGCGAATTATTAAGGTAAGTTATGCTCGGTGGTAATTAGCAGATCGGTGACATGGCGACGGCTGGCGTTTCACGTCTTGTTAATTTAACCGGGATGGTTCTTGCAAACTGACTGTATTTAAATACAGTTTTCATGCAGTTGAGTACTGTGTTTTAATGCCATAAAAGCTTGTACAATGGTACACTTATATCCAGCAGTAGACTGCGACAGCTTGAAGAGATAGAAGAGAAGCATGGTCAATATTTGTAAATACACACTTACGTAGTATATATAGTAAAAACTTAGACAAATACAAACTGATACGCTCATGCAAATATTAGCACCTACTGACGGGGATTTTACCTGTTATCCTTATTGACTGTAACCAACTTCTCAACCATTATAACGTATTACAGGGTCATCACGCGACGTCCAATAAAAATTGAGCTTTATGGCTGCCGAGCTTTATACATATATTTTATATTTATATTATGTGAATTTGTGATTATGACAACGGAATGCTAGTAACAATTTTATACGATTGCAACAACGTACCTTCCCTTTCGAGGAAATTTTATTTCATAGAGTTAAAAGCTTGAAGGTTCAAAACGACCTCAGCTTGGGTCGCAAAACTTGGTTTTGAAACCCGCGACTAATACAGGCAGTAAATTCGTTGTAGTCACTGTGCGAGTTTTGCTATGACGAAATTTGGTAGGACAAACAGGTAAAACCATCAGTGTCAAAAAATGTAACGAAAATTGGTTCATCTTTATGAGAGCTATGATACCACAGACAAGAAGACATGATAGACTTATGACTCCCTTTTTTGTTATATTAAGTCGTTGGTGGCAGCAGTTATATCGTGTTGAAATTGAAAAAAAAAAACAATGAAATGGCCGTTTAAAAATTTGAGACCAAGGCTCGTATAGCTGTTTATCCATGTGACTGACACTACACATAAAAGAAAATAAGATATTTCATTAATAAAAAGCGTCTTGATTTAAATAATTTTGACCCTTACTGTAAGTACCGACTTTTGTATTCATACATATTGTTGACAAGCATTCTTGCGCAACATTGTTACACTGAATATCAATTTGTCACGATCGCGGCAACAAAAGCGAACGCCCAGGTACATATGATACCAGCTTCCGTGGAATGCGTGAGACACACACAATATCAGATAATCCCAAAAGAAATAGAAATTTGCCGTTTGAGAAAGCAGTCGGATCTTGTCGATACAATGATACCAATCCGGCGCGCCGTGAAAAATTCGTATATCGTACTGATCAATAAATACATGACATGAGCGCGTAACAACATATAAAAATACCGTCAGCTTTGCGACGCACTACAATGGTTTTATTTTATTTGCCCACCTCCGCCGTGGGAAATTCTAGTTTGGTGACATATATTATATTGAGTTACTATTGGTGTCTGTTGCGTCTACGTTATACATGGCATTCGTTTTTGCAGACAACACGTCTCTGAGCGCCGTGGGACCGACATTTCGACGTGCCGCAGTTTGTTTTTCAATATGACATTAGTGATGTGTTGGATAACAAATATTCATGTATAGAAAAAGTGTTACTAGTACTTTCAATAAACTAGTAAGTAGTTGCGTAATATTCTGGCAACGTATTTTGGTTATGTTTTATTTAGGTCATCGTGGCAGTTATTAATTTTACAAGTGGATAGCATTAGTTACTAACAGTAGCCGTTCGAAAGTCATAAATATAATGTATGATCATAAATTCTTGGGATACACCTTTTACGATAAAATTCAAGTTGTTAAATTAATAAGACCAGTGAGTTTTACAAGCAACAGATTAAAAAAGTAGCATTTGAACATTTAACTATAGAATTTACAGGATATCGAGTAGACGTGACCATGAAAGCGCCTAAAATGTTTTATTGAGGAATGCTTTCGACTGAATGTCGATTATGAACTGAAAACCCGGCGATCACCTGCAACTAGTGAAAAGTAGCGACCTTAATTAGGTCGTCCATCTGGCAGGCAGGCTACATGCTCCGTCTGAGTCGATGATTGTCATCTACAAATGTTCAAGTTTTCTTCCAAAAACAATACCAGAACTTAAAACGTTTTCCGCCCGCGATTCATTTAAATTACTAATGAACTAAGAGAACTTAAGTTACTGGCATACCTCGTCGGATTAGCAAGTTGAAGTAGCTGTGAGTCGATCACGAATGACGCAGAACCGACGGTCGTAAGAGCAGACGAGTTTTGTAGTGAAGATCGCGTATTGGCAAGTGCAGTGTAGGCCTCCTGTTTGATGGACCATGAATAGTGAAGGACGGGGATATTTGGTGCAAAATAGGTTAGGTCTACGTCTTGATGTGATTGATTAAAGAGGGAGAGAGAGAGAGATTTAGACTAGATACTTCACATGTTGTTACATAGTATACATAATTTTTGTAATTATAATTTTGTTTAGTTAATATGTGATGGATATTAAAAACATATTTATCCGATATATCGGACAAAAAAGATATTCTATGAGCTCGAGTGAGGTAAGCAAAGGTTATTTATTATTAATTGAATATGATTTCATTTTATAAATGCTAATTATCAAGAGGTAGCGTTCTTCAATTCACTGGAAAGCTATTACTTCAGTAAAAGTAGGCGTGGTAATCTATAACAAGGAAACGAAATACTGTAATACATCATTTTACAAAATCACTGTATACATTAAAAATATCTGTAACATAATTTGCATAGAAACCTTTAAGAATAAACCTTATGTAAGACTCAGCCCAAAATAATGTATGAGATATAACATATAATGTACTTTGAATTCTTACTTCAGTGTGTCAAGAATTGTCGATTTTATTTTTTATTGCAATAAAAAGCCTGTTTTATGTAAGTAATAGTGAAGTCTTGTAATGAAGTTACTAGAAAGCACGGGTAAACTATACTCGTTCTAGGATACATGACAACTGAAATATAAATGTGATCAATTCGGAATACGATTTAGATCTGGTATAATGTTCTAAAAGCTATCGTTACATTTTCTCTTCATTCAGCATCATCAATCGTTGCACCGCCCTAGCTGGGAGCGCCTGATGCAGCGTCACTGCACCTTATCTACTGTCAGACGTTCCCTGTTATAAATACGTTCAGAGGTTTAGATGCTCTTAGTAAGAATCCTCTTTAATTTCTCTGGGATACGGATCATAATGCTGTGACATTTGTTACCTAGAATCGTATTTTGAGAATTCTTTGGTTCTAATAAAGCAATGGAAATAAGTTACACTAAGTTCGATAATGTCACAGATTTTCTGTAACTTATATTTTATCAATGGCTCTTATTATTTTTTTCATCATCAGCTCATTATACGGCCCCACTGAGTGGCACGAGCCTACCTTACGGTGTACAAGGCCTTAGTCGTCCACGCGGGCTCAGTTCGGGTTGAACGATTTCACGCACAACCGTTGAAGCGCTTCGCAGAAGTGCGCAGGTTTCCTCACAATGTTTTCCTTCACCGTAAGAGCGTAGGATAACGATAGTAAAACAAAAGAATTCCTACAACATTACGCTGAAAAGGGTAGTCACATTAACATTTTTGTTTCGTGTCTAAAGCTTTGCGTGTGAAATTGGTCTCTATTTTAAAACGCATTTAATTTTGCTAGCGCAACAAAGGACCATCTTATTCAGCCACGCAATGTCAACGGACAAGACAAATGGTAACTTGGAAGAAAGCTCCGTTTTTATTATTTCAACATAAAACAAACGCATCGTCATTCAGTTTTCCCCGACCAATGATTTGCCGAACGTCTAATCTAATTAATGATTGTTTTGTCACAGAATGTTCGAATTACGATCCTGCGTGTTGGTCTGTTTGTTCGTAAATGCTGCGTAAGTGATGCTTATTGCGGTGTATTAAGAGTGATTTTTGGTTGTGAGCAGATTTGTTACGTATAGCGTGGTCAGGCAGGCGTGACGGTTACAAATTGCACACAGATGGACATAGGGTTAGATCGCGAACGACATAATTGATGGGACGATGTGGCTGAGTCTTGCGTCACATCTACACGTCAGGTTACGAGGCTGACAAAGGACTGTTGAAAAGGAAATCAAGGTCATACAGTATTTATGTTCGAAATCTATGCAGTTTTACTATATTTATAGGCAATACAAGCTTTCTTCTCGTAGTGGGTTTTTCGCAAAGAAACTCTGTAATTTGAACTCTCCGAATGTGAAGAAGATAAAATTAACACTGTGCATACATAGGTTTGGTATTTGCTTAACAACTTTCATAAAAAGTCTTATGTTTTCGAGAACCGGGGTCTTCCTCATTGAAGTTGGTTGGTGTTTACATTCAACGTTGTGTTTATGGCTCATTATTGTAATATATAGGGATGAAGGGAGATCAAAATGCATTCGGGATTCAAAAATCTTCACCTATTCGTGGTACAACCTACTAGCCAATGAGTCTCTGGTCAACCACCAACACTCACTGATCCCTAGCAGTCGTTATCCATTTTTTCATTACTTTTTGATAAAAAATGGATTTTACGACATTAATTATTCAGATCCGTTTTCACGTGCTTTCAATATAGTAAATTATATTATATTTAATAAGCTCTCAACACCGTAAAATATTAAGGAAATACACAAGAGAGTTTTATCATATTCGCATCGCTGCATGTAAATGCTAATATTGTCATGAATTAGTTTTATAAATATTGTTCAAAATTATTTTTAACAGATTAAGTAAGACGGAATATGAGATTTTGGTTCATTCAAATGTGACTTAATACAAGAATTAAATATATCGTGCATATCACAGGCAATTTACGTAATACTAATCAAATGTAACTAAAATGACCTGACATTACATTTCCACAGGACTACTTCTATTTTGCGTGCCGTATTGATAATCAATAAAAGTATAGCCGCGTGGTGACGGCAGATTATAATAACAATTTAAGCACTCCAACCAATGATATTCTGTTTTATAAAGGTAGATACGCCATCCGTGCCTTAAAAACGAACCGCCGAAGAGAGTACAGTTTTTACTCTTTTGCTTAGGTAAATGTGTTCGAAATATGTATATGTGTGCTGTCACTGCATTCGGAACACTTTTTCCGATTGTTTTGTGAGCATATCACGAATCTATACTTTTTTACATCATTGATTCGAACTCCACCCGCGGGTGCCGTAAGAGGTGGCTTAGGAACAACACATTGAGCTAAAACGATTAGCTGTAATTTTTTGAGGCTTTGTACTGCATTTTGCTCTAGTATCATCAATTAACCAGCTCATTTTAGGGCACACCCTTTACCACACGGCTACAGGAAATTTAACCGTAACCCACCATAAAAACCTAATACGGATTCCGGGGTGACTTCCGATTACGGGGATTTCAAGACAATAATATTTTTCGACTTTCCATTTAATAACCGACAATTGCAAAAGTCATGTTTTCTTTCCCGCTGCACATTCGCACCCTCAAATCTATTGGATGAAATAAAGGTTCCTTTTAAAATTCCTTTATAGCTTTTATGACGCTCTACCATTGAGTCTCATCTTAGTGAGATTTCAAATCATCATATGCCACTCGTGTCAACGGCCAATAGGACCTCGTTACATTTTTTTGTAAATTAATTATCGTGTAGTAAATGATAGGAGCAATCATGTATTTTTTTTAATCTGTATATCCCATATCCAGACAATAGACTGAGAGGATTGTAATGTATTCAGTAGTAGCACGCTAAGTAAGCTGCATTATGCTTGAAACTTGAGCCGTTATACTCTTAAAGTTCGTAAACTTGTGTTCACCGTTTTGGGTGTGCAATCAGTTAAAAAGTTGTATGATAAACACATGCAAGTGCATTAACCGAGGTAAATGTTGACTAATTAACCATTTATTTCATTTGAAAAGGAAATGTTGTTAAACCTATTGTTCGCATTCCCATATTCTAGGTTATGATAAAAATAATATCTGACGACCCATTTGGTGTTGCGCTTGAGACGTCGGCTGCAATACCAAAGGTTCCGGGTTCGACCCCCGGGCAGTACAAACATTTGTGTGCATGAACATCTGCACACAAATGTTTGTACTGCCCGGGGGTCAGTCTGTTTGTAATGGTCTGGGTGTTTATTGTTTGTGTCTAATATTCATCATTCCAATTTTTAGCTTTCTACCTTAAAGAAGGGTTAGTCAGTAAGTAATCCACCCCGATTTTAGAAAAGAAAATTATGCCATATTTTTTCGTTTTTGAAAAAATAATCCGCATACCAAATTTCAGCGTCCTACTTCAAAAATTGCGGAATGTTGCATACAAACTCCTAACCCCCCTTTTTAGGGAAGTGGAGGGTTTAAATGGAACAAAAAGTAGCCTAAGACCTATTCTAGGTTACCTTTTATCAACATACTAAGTTTCAATGAAATCCGTTCAGCTGTTAAGGCGTGAAAGCGTAACAAACAGACAGACAGACAGAGACACTTTCACATTTATAATATTAGTATGGATATGTTGGTATTATTTTTGTTTCATTGTCCAAACTCAATATTTTTTAGTATAAATGTGATGTGTGTTTTTGTGATGCAAATAAATGAATTATCTATCTATCTATTATTATTTGTGGCTAAGCTACTCTTGGCCTGCGAAAGAAAAGTCTTTTGCCACACCCTGCGCTAACGGGGACGATCGACTGGGTGCTGTCCACTCTGTTGTTCAAGATATTATGCCCTAAATAATCCCGTATACGAGTATGTCGCCAGAAATTACGTAATACGCGTAAAAATGCACACAAACACTTGATTGCATGAACATGTCTGTTTGTCTTGGTCTAGGTGATTCTATGAATATTACAAGAAGAAGTATATGTTTATCTTTTCTTTAGTTCCATAATACAGGTTCTGCTTAAATGGGAATGTGTTATTGTCGGTGGATATTTATTAATTTATACATCTTCTAGTCATTTTTATGTCCCTGTAGGAAAACTAAACTATTCCACAAATTGAAATTAATTGAACAGACTCAACAACGAATAGTTAAATAAACAGACAAATACATATTTCGCAGTTGTTATATAAGTTCAACCTATATTTGGTTAGAACGTAAAAACCAAACTCCTACGGAAATATCGCGTCGAATTTGTTTGGGAATTTCTGCTGTTAATTTTGAACTTTAACGATATCCGGCAGTATTTCATATTTGTACAAGTTTTTTACCTACAATTTAACTCCTGGGAACAAAGAAAATCCTGTGTTATACGGCTTAGTAATCGAGAATGTTTGCGAGTATAAAGTATCAAGCGTTAAGTTTCGGAGAATTAACTTTTAATAATTTCGATGTTGTAAGTATTGGAAACAATATCTGTTATATGTTCTATAATTTGTGTATTGTGGATACCTACTTAAACGACTCAGTTATAATTTATAATGTATGCATTAAATAAAATATTGCTAACTCATTAAGTCTAGTATAAAAATGATCATGAAATAAGATATATTCGTAAAACACGAAACAAAGAATCGGTACTGAAGCGTTAAAAATACTTAAACCGTTTTGTTACGTACATCAGGTACTCCTTGCGAGGTAAGTTATTTTTGCTTCTTTTTGGATGATCTTTTTGCTTTAACGACGACAAGTTGTTCCCATACTAAAAAGTGTATGCAACCTGGAACCTAAGAGCGTCCGAGTTCGATTGTAACCTAGTATAATAAGTTGTTTGGGGAGAAAAGCGACCGACGACGGTGCTGAAAACCCATTCAAGGACTGGTCGACTTACAGTAAATTTCGAGGGTGCCCAACCTTAGTTTTATAACTTTGCGCGCCTTGATTACGTTGGTGATCGCAGAAATTATATTAATGGTACGTACAAATCACGTGGTATTTTCCACGTGATTTCTTTGAAACCAGTACGCGAACAAAAGTGAAAATTGTATGAAATTTTCCTGGAAACACTGTAGCACCGCTTACTCAATGTAGAGGAAACAATTTTGATTACATTATTAAATTATTCTTCAAAATGATGACCAACCTTTTTATTATACTTTTCGGATTCATTTTATAGCTACGTAAAAAAATTAAAAGATGCCAAAGTATTGGCATAATTAAACCATTTTACAAAATTCCACCCATTCAGAATAGGCTTTCCCAATGACACCCCCCATTCTCACCACTCTATGGCATGGTGTGCTATCCGTATTAGTTTTATCTATATTAATATTATAAAACTGAAGAGTTTAATTGTTATTGTTTGAACGCGCTAATCTCAAGAACTACTGGTCCATTTTGCAAAATTGTTTTAGTGTTAGATATTATTAATCGAGAAAGGTTATAGGCTATATTTCATTACGCTAAGAAAATAAGAGCGGACCTCCAAGGAAGTTTCAAAATCGGGGATTTTTTCGCAAAAGTCATGTATGAGAGTACTGTTTCTTTATTTTACACCATTTGATTTAAACACATATCTTATGAGGCATCGCAGTTCTAACGAAGTAGTGGGTTGATGTTAGTCCAGTAACAATTCCACGCGGACGAAGTTGTGGGTAAAATTTTTTCATAACCATGGACGTATAAAAATACGGATAGATTCTCGCTAACATCAAAAATGTGTTAAAATCTGGCCAGTTCTTGCATGGAAAACTACAAAATATCAAGAATTTTGGCGCGCATGTTGACAGCAATAAAATAGATTATGTTTAGAAAAAATAAAAAGAGCATGTCCTGTGTTGTGAAATTTTGCCTTAACCGAAGAGAACAAAAGTTAAAAAAGATTGATATTAGCACCTGTAACCAGTTATAATAAATCTAAGGGAAAAGGGCTCAATTCAACGTATAATTGAGCAGCTAACAAGCTGTATCTAGGCGTGTGTCATCAGTCCCTTTATCATTAACGGCTGGGAGCACGACCCTCAATCGCTTTAGCGTATGGTCTAAAGCACAGAGATTGTGAAAAAACTTGTAGCTTATATAAAGTCTGAGCAAATATATAGTATTACAGTAGTTTGCAACAGGATTTAATAATAAATAATTGATATATTTAAAATGTATTGCACATGTACTGAAGCATTTTTAGAGTTTAATATAGGTAGAAAGAGATAATGACACAATTATAAGGAGAAGTACAACCCAAAATATTAGTTATAAAGTCATTGTGTAACAGTAACTTGGGGTATATTTGAATTGAGTACATGAAAGATGTACCCATGAAGATTCTATGAAGTAGCGACTATCCTAATGCTGGCAATACAAGTTAAGCATTTATGTGACATTTGTTTTTTGAATCCATTCTGCTTCGCAATTTGTTAGTATTTAAGGACGGTGAATAACGTTTACGGAACGGCTACAAAACAATCTTTTCTTAGGCAGGATATATTTAAATGCCCGTGCCTTAAGTAGGATCTTAAAGACTGGTTCTTTGATTGAATGTGAAGTTTAAGAGAGAGTTTTTTACTTAGTTACATACACTTTTTAAGGATTATTCATTTACTAAATAAACATATTTATATCATTATAGAAATACTAGGTAATTATCTCTGCCATTCGCACCCCGGCCGTACATTGGATTACTCGCGTTTCAATTTACACGTTATGGCTAATTTACCTTCGCTTCACTCACGGGCGGGCGACCGGTCGTTTCGTTCTGTCAATGTTACCGTCACTTTGATGTGATTTTAAATATTAATATATTAGTTCTATAATGGAACGTCATAAATTGGATTTTACCTATTCAGGAGTCGACGGACACCGCGTTGGCGTCCTATTGAAATAAAAATTATCATGATTATCAGTGACTTTTGTTGTTTGTGAAGAGGACATACATAATTTACAACGTTGCACTACTGAAAAGATCTCAACAAAAATCATTCATATACCATCGGGATTTATAATTGCAAAATGTTCGTTTAAAAAATGTAAATGGTTGGATATATTGGATATTTTTTATTCCAACATAATTCTTCCTGTGGGATTTTGAAACCCACTGCGCATTAGTGCAGTTACTTGCTAGCACATTGCCAGAACCCGTTTCGCTATTTGACAGGGTATACCATAGGCCCAAAAAATATATTTACAGAGATCCATTGAATTTCAAGAATAATTAACGGAGATGCCATAAATATATCGCATAGTAACGCTAAACGATGAAGACGAGAAGAGAAATTGTCTCAATCAAAGTAACAATAAACAATTACAGCTCAAGACGAATTTGGATTGTCATGTGAGCAATACGTCATTGTCTCAGTGATGGATCCGTGCATAATATCGCTTTCAAAGTGGCATTCATTAGGAGGCGAGTGGGTGGGCATTTGTCTAGGGGAGCTAGTAAACTCCGAGTAATCTGCCATTTGTAACCGTCTTAGAGCTTCCTAGAGCGGGAGACAAATGTGGACTCGGTATCGAGCTCGCTCAAATCGGATGTGGATTCGCACGTTTTGTTACATATCTGTACATATACATGTCTAAATGTATGTTTATTTGCCCCATGGCGAGCTCTAGTGTAGGCGCAGAAACTAATCGAGTTGAAGTGATCGCTGAGGAATATGGATTATTTGCGCTAGGATTACGTGTATAACACACCTAATAACATATAAGGATATGCGTAGTATTCTTGTACTTTTAGATATATATCTTGGGTTATGTAATATCAGTGAAGCTATAAAGGTATTGTTTTTATTGTAATTTTTATCTTTCATATTTTATCTATGATCTTATAAGCACTTCATCCGAAAAGGAATTCAAGTAAAATCTTGGATATGTTTCGACTTAAAAGTGTTATTGCGATGTCATGTTTCTCCAATTCTTTGCCACAGGCTAAGATAACTATCGATTGCCATTACGTCAGGTGAGCAGAGTACTCTTCGCGACTTATTTTAAACAAATATTAAAAAACGTATATATTATAGTCAGTTTTTAATAGTGCTTTCTTAAATAATACTTCTATATTGGGACATTGATCTCAACGTTAGAATATCTAATGCATATATAAATTAGGTTTCATCGGGAACTTTATTTCTATTATTTATTTATTCTATTTCTGTTACTAAATATATAATACCGAAAAGGACGGTGAGATATGCAAAGCATTTGTTAGGAAGTTAGATTTACATTTGTAAGATCGTGATTTCGCCTGACTTTGACGCGGGTATGTTGGAGCAAATTATCGATTCAAGTTGTAACTTAAGTTTGTTAAGTTCGCCAGTCTAAGAACCTGGGTGCTATCCAAACTTTGTGGAGTACGAATATTGATTGAATACACATACTTGACCAGAACTTGGCCTAAGGTTTCGTGGTTATTTGATACTATGCATAATTAAAGCTCTCGTATTAGATTACGTATAATTCACTGGTGGATGCTGGGCGACTGGCATAACTAGCTTCAAATGGAAAAGAGCTATGTAATATGCAGATAAATGCGATGGTAATGTGGTTAGAAAATTTTATTACTCGTTTATTGCAGCAGCGTGCAGCGTCAATTAATGTGAATTTTGACACTATAGTCTATAACTACCTGTATATTCTTTATTATTGCTATGTATTTGTACCTATACAATAAATTAATGTCCAATCCAATGAATTGCAAATTATGCATTTCTACTTTGATATAGCGAACCCAAAAATAAAAAGCAAAATACACACCACGTGAATTTTACCCGATTCTTCAATGTAATTGATTTCTATTTTAAAAGAATTTCAAGTACCCTATCTCAGGAGATTTCACTTTATTTATTGCTGCTTCGAAACTACGTGTTTTGCACCCCACAAACGTATTTTACAAGACGCGTCGGGTGTCAGCATTATTTTTGCGTGACTCGCAGATTGTTCACCTGTACGTTTTGTATGTTTTTCTTTATCGATAACTTACTTACATCGGTGGAATAGACGGCGCTACATAACCAATAGACGGAGATAAATCGTCTTGTTTTCTGTTTCAATCAACATCCATAACCTTTTGTGAGTATTTTAAATCAATGGCACGTGTTTATAGTGAATTAAAAGGAAAACTTCTGACTGAACTGAATATTGGAAATGCATAAATCATTTTAATGGAAATCATGCCGTTTATTTACGTTTTCTAATTTGTTATGATACCTATAATCGTCTACCTATGGTATCTGACGCAAAATGGGGGAAGACCTAGGTCAAGCAGTGAACAATGATAGGTTGAAGAAGAAGAAGATCATAGGCACGTTTAAGTCTTATAAACTAAAACCGTTGTTATTTAAGTTGACTAGTAGTAGCAGTAGTAGTCTGAATAGTCAACGACGCGTCCGGAAGAAAAATATACAAATATTTGTGTTTGATTATATTCTGCAATTATATCCCATATATCCTGTGCATTTTGCACAGGATATATATATGAACCCCATCTCCAATTTTTAAGATTCAAGGAAGCTTCACTTACCCGTAATACGTACTGCCTCATTCAGATCGTATCAAGTTTTGGCCATCAGCAAACTCGAGTTGGCCAGGTTAGGAATTATCCAAGAGTGGTCGTATACATTGATGTCATACAACCTTGACATAAAACATAACGATGACATACAACCTGACGATGCTGGGTATAAAGCACCAAGTGCATGTTTTTATGAGAAATAATTTTAAAGTTATGTATGCTTTTTATTTTTCGAATAATATTGCAGTCAAGGGATGACCAATTCACAGACCGGATAAACCAGTATATATACATATAAGTGAAGGATATATGAGTGATGAATGTGACACGCTGGTCCTAGTCAGATGCGATTAAAAATGAAACTAACTGATGATAACGCAAAAATTTTACGTCAACTGTGTACTGCGCCCAAAACGATAGAAGAAGATACCCAGTAATATCAGTAGGTTCCCTCTTTTTTTTTATATCTGGCACTGCAGTTGATACCTATTGAGATGACATATTAGTACAGTAAGCCTACAAATAACGTTCATCAACATTAACGTCCCAGCGAGTGGCAAAAGCCTATCCGTTAAGGGTGTACTAAAGGCCTTAGTCGTCCACGCGGGCCCAGTGCGGATTGGCCTACTTTACACAAACACTTGAATTCCTTCGTAGGCGTGCGCAGTTTTTCTCACGATATTTTCTCCACATTATGAGCGTAGAATATACATACGTACGAATAATTTATAAAATTCTTATAGGCAATGGTACGTGGATGATTTGGACCTGCATCTCCAGATCATTGGTATGGAGTCGTTAGTCCATACCAATAAGCCACCGACGCTCGCTGATAAGTCGCTGTGATTTTATAAGTCACCTTTAATTATATCAGTCTTTATTTTCTGTTTTTTTAATAGCAGTATGTATTGTATGTTTTATTTATTTGTATTCATTTGCGCATTCCTAGAGTAATACAAGGAAATTCATTTTATTTTATGATGCTTAACGTCATATATCATAGTGTACGTGCCTCCGTGCACTCTTTAACACTTTCGGATCTAGCTGCGTAGGCACTTAGCTGAACTTTTTATAGCTCACGGCTTTCAAAGCCCTCGAGCAATCGCCCGGGGATTATCTAAATGGACTGACATTTTATTGTACCCAATAAACCTCGATGGAATGGGTGCTTAAGGCTGTTTGTGATTAGTTTGGCTGCAATTTTAACAAATCAACTGAATTTTAAAATGTTTACCATGTAGGCGTTGAATAAGAATAATGTTTACATTGTATGCTTTGAATAATGCAAACTTACGATAATAATAATCTTTATATTCTCATCCCAACATTATACAGAACTATATTATTCATAATATTTGTTTCCCCTCTATACTATTTGTTTCGCAATAGTATACATATATATTATTTTCTACACGGTGACCAGCACTCTGCACCTCTAATAATAAGAAGCATCTTTTTGCGAACCAAAACAACTTCAACTCAATATTCTATGGCGATCTGAAGCGGGTATTTTTTAGATGGCTTTTTCGTTGTTGGACCCAGATGGCCAAAGTAGGGTGTTTATCAATGGTGTGTTGAAGTACGGTATTCTTTAATGATCAAAGTGAAAGTATCATATTTTTTTGGAAGGAGGCTTCGAAGATGGACTAGCTGAGATCGCAAAATATGAAGATGAGCTTACTTTGGGATAACTGAAGAAAGTTTGATTTTCGTGATATTTGTTCATGCCAGCATCGCTGATTTATTATACGAATATTGAATATTTACTAAATTTATTTCAAATATTTCAATATGAAAACACGGTGAACTTGCTACTTTGAACCAGTGTCAGTGTCGTTAAAATCTTCAGACTTTGACCACATTTATGATCATATAACTCAAAGCTGAATAATGTAGGAAAACATGCAAGTAAACTTTCGTTTTCACATACATGAACAAGCATGCGCAGACACAATTGCACCCATTTTTTTCCGGACGAACTTTTGGCTGCTGGTCGCAGATGGCAATAAAAATTAGAGCTATCTCGTATTTTAGATCGCAGAAGAGCACATGCTGAGTCTATAGTTGTTCTTTCTTTTTGTGACCAGCAATAAATATACTTATCATTATTATTGAGGAACCTTGCAGCTTTACCGAGAAAGTCAACACTACGTAATTTGCTGAGATTAAACTTAATAATAAGGTAAGGACCCTAATAACACTTGGGATAATTATCAGCACGCTGTTGACAAACCAATACAATAATTTAGTTTAATTACATTAGCACTGTGTTAAGATGGGTGTAATTATATTAATCAATGTATCAATCAACAATCCATACATAACGTCAATGTACAGCTCATGCTTTTACACACAGCATGGTTATGGAGAGATGAAGACGAAATTCTCCATGCGGATCCAATGTGGATTTGTAGGTATTAACGTTTACGACCAACACTTCTTAAGCCAAGCGTGCCTTCTAAAGTATAAGACGAGTTAATATTTGACGACCCATTTGGTGTAGCGGTTGAGACGTCGGCTGCTACTCCAAGGGTTCCGGGTTCGATCCCCGGGCAGTACAAACATTTGTGTGCATGAACATGTCTGTTTGCAATGATTTGGGTGTTTCCTATGTATAATATGTATGTATTTACAAAAAAAATGTATATAAGTATGTCTATCCGTTGTTTAATAATACACGCTTAACTTGGGGCTAGATGGCGCTGTGTGGATGTCAGTGGGATATATTATATTGAATATTGTTAAGCTTTCGTGATTTCGTTTGATATCAAACAAAAAATTATCATCCTTGCAACGAAATGACTGGTCAACACGTTGCAACAAAGCGATTCCTAGTTCCAAAAGAAAATACACTACGTCACTTATTTCAGTTACTCTGGACACATGCTTATAGGTACTGAAACAACCAAAACATGTTCTCACTGTTTTGTTAATTGACTTCAAGGCTAGTTTGCCTCGTTAACACTTGTTTAGGGATATCCATTCTACAGCAATTACTACCGTTGTTCCAGTAATCATGGTTACTATAAACTATAATTTAATATTGTATGTGATATTAATTCTGCACTGTATTAATTATAACGTATGGAACTCTAATCAACAGTAATCTTCCTTGTTCAAATTGTTATTTCAACACTCATGTGGCGCCTGACAGCTTGATTGTATATAAAAATATTGGTAAATTGATCTGCGCTCACTGTGTATATTTCTTGTATTTTTTTTTGGGGCAAATATAGAGCTATCTTTTGATTTGCTTATATACCCATTTAGTGGCAACTGTCGCTTTTTTATTAACATATATAATCTAAAATCACAATATATTTCATTATAGTCACAAACTTCTTACTTGAGAATACTCTTCTTTCTTTTACCTCTTGTAGTCCGCTGTTGATCGTGTGTCTCGTAAAGTACTCAATTATGGTTTATTTAGATTAGTGGGCACAGCGTTCGGCAGCGTGACCCGGAAGTCATGGGTTTGATTTCCGCGGCGAAACATCACTGAGCGATTTTGCTTAGGTTAGGATATTGCAGACTAAATCACATTGTTCAAAAAGAAGATGACTCCCTGCTTCAGAGGACACGCTAAGCCGTCGGTCCCAGCTACATCTCAGACTATGTATGTTTTTAAAATACATAAAGTACGAGTATTTCCAAAAAAGTATGTTAGTACGGGCAGAGGCATGCACAGAGATTATAAGTAGGGTGTGCAATGTGAGTGACACAAATCGCAAAATCAATAAATTATTTTCATTCTTGCCTATGGTATGCTATTCGCCTATGATTTCAAATCAGTAGAGGAAAATGGGCGAATAAGTGGGAATCATTTAATATGTTGGTGATTTCCGGGTTGTCTGGACGCACAGGGTATGCACTGCTTATTTGCATATTATGGAGCGCATGCCACTGAGTATGGGGGGTACCTATGTCGAGCAGTAGACTGCGACAGTTTGAAGAAAGAGAGATGTATGTTCAAACTTTCTTGTTAACTAATATCACAAGCTCTACATATAGGCGCTGTGTAATGTTTATGCATATTTATTATTAAGGAGGAATCACCATACTGCCTCAAAGTATGTCCCCTCGTTTAGATGAGAGGGCAAGGGTATACGTAAAAAAATATTACAAAAACTCACAACCTTTATATGTCTACTTATTAAAAAATACTGCCCATCAATAGTGTCCCAAAAATACAGTAAAATATATGTGTAAAGGTCACAAGGGTTGGATGCTCGTTTCAATTAAGTGCCAATGTACAAACTTTACGCAATAATAACAATTTCGATTTTATATAAGAGCAATTGCGTCTGTTTCTCAATAAAATACGTAAATAGCTTTCGAGCTCACATAAAAATAACATAATCGTCGCATAAAATGAAAGGGTGCCAATAAAAGGGCCCTTTAACTAACGATATTATTTACTGGTGCAATATCAAGGGCATTCGGTCGCCATAAATCCCTAGAGCTGATTTTATTACGTTTATTTGGGGAATTCAGTTCGGACTGCCGTTTGGTGGTATTGGACACTTTATTATTTCCTGTTCAGACATTTCAATGTCAGTGCCAGATTAGCTATAGTAAAAGTAGTAAATGCTACGGGCCCCGTGGGTTGAGGGGCTCCGGCTACAATTAGGATACTTGAGTGACCGTTACAAAATATATAAAAATAAAACGAGCGTATATTATCTTGCACGCCTTAAGCGTGAATATTAAATAAATATCTTAGGTTATATGGCTTAGGATTCACTAGACAATAAATGAATTAAACTCTGTAGCTTCACGATAAATCCTAAAAATGAATAGATTTTTTAAATATAAATGTATAATTATAGTCGATATATTTAGAATAGAATATACCATTATTCAACCCTTCAATCGATAACTACCCAAACTAGGGATCCTGAGACAAAATCAGAGCCTCTTGACAGAATTTCCTGCAGGCCCCGCGCTGTCTATATCCGGCACAGTTCAGTTTGAGCGTTAAAACTGCTTTTAGTTTGACTACAACCTAATGCAATAAGATTTAAATATCGCTGATAATTTGACGACCCATTATGATTGCAAATTGATGTTGGGATTTCGGATTTTTTGTTGACGACCCATTTGGTGTTGCGGTTGAGAGGTCGGCCGCAACACCAAGGGTTCCGGGTTCAATCCCCGGGCAATACACACAATTGTGGGCATGAATACGTCTGTTTGGTCTGGTTGTTTCCTATGTATAATATGTATGTATTGACCATACCTATATAAATTGGATTTGTAAATACGTTTGTTTTGTAAGCGTGAAGTTTAACGCTTAACATTGGGGCTAGATGACGTTGTGTTAATGTCCTTGGATATTTATTATTATTATATTATACTGGAAAAAATTCAATGGCATCGTGTTTAAAGTTTACATAGTTATCGAAAGTGAAAATAAATTAATTCAGAAAAGGCGAGACTCATTTGCAGCGATCACGTCTCAAAGCCACTCAGACTAATTGAAATCGTTTAAAATTAACTATAACTTTTATAACATGAAAGGATTTCTTCGTTCATTAATATTTTATTAAAAGTTCTTCGAAAAATATAATTGTTAGGTAATTCATATTTAGTTTCATGCTGTCTTTATTGTTAGCGTTGGTTAATACTCTCATTTTATTTGTAGAGTTTTGTCCTTAAACTTAATAATAAAGTGTTCATAATATACGTATATCTTAAGACATTAACCGCGAGTACCACCTTAACTATGGGGCTAGTGGGTACTTAACATTTTTAAGCAAGGAACTTTTTCTGTGACTTCTAAAGGCCATTTAAACATATTTAAATTTATTTTGTATAAAATACCTAATTTTAAAAATCAAAATTTATGTTATTTAAATGATATTTAATTTAAATTAATAAAGTGGCAATGGTAAAAGTATCAAGTATTACTTTGATCATGCACTGATTTCGAAAAACAAATAGGTTGCTTCGTTAAACAAGCAAACGAATTCAGTTTTGTAACACTACCATAGCCTTAACAATATTAGGGTCTGTTAGAATAAGAATAAGGTTTTTGACTAGTAGGCCATTTAGCTGTTCAATCAACAAATAGCAAGTCAGTTTAATTAGTGGAAGACTAAAGTCTATAAGTTCAAGAAAGTCAAGACATGCCAGGATGCTAATACATATTTTTTTTAGCGAAATATATCATTGTAATGTTAGCTTTGGATCAACTAATCAGAGAGTAATATTTATCATTTTCCTCATTGCCGCTCAATTTGCAATGTGCTGAACAAGACTTTTTACTTCCGCGTGAACGGATTATTAGCACTCAACAATCAAGATTTAAGTTACAAAGTGTATGGGACGGCTAGGACACTCATGCTAAGTGATACGTCAGACCATGACATAGCGGCATTGATTAAGACCAAGAACTGATTAATAGTTATTATTCTCCATCAATGTTGCATCCGCGCCCGACACCGGTGTCAAAGGCCTCTTATAACCGGTAATTATTAACCCCCGACGCAAAAAGTGGGGTGTTATAAGTTTGATGTGTCTGTCTGTGTGTCTGTCTGTCTGTGTGTCTGTCTGTCTGTGTGTCTGTTTGTCTTTGTGTCTGTCTGTCTGTGGCATCATAACTCCCGAACGCATGCAGTGATTTCAATTAAGTTTTTTTTGTATTAAAGGTGACTTATGTGCGAGTGTTCTTAGACATGTTTGATCAAAATCGGTTGAGCCGTTTAAAAGTTGTGAGGAGTGAAAGTGGGGAGAGTAACCGAATGACTGCAAATATACTTAACCTACCTATAAAAAGTATGAAATAAAAATTAAAAAACCCCCGACACAAGACACTAAGTAATTTTCCTATAAAAAGTATTAGTATTAGGAGCGGTCCCCCAAAGCGACGTTTTTTTTAAAATTATTAATAGGTTCTTAGGTATTTTAACATTAAGTTTCTTTTATTATTTTTTACTTTTTAAAGGAAAATTACTTAAGTTCTTGTGTCGGGGGTTTTTTAAATTTTTAATTTGTACTAGCCGCAGTGCCCTCATTCCGAAACAATGAAATGCAAGCATTTGTATTTCATGGGACAATATCTGGCACTGCAGTGGTGGCACCTAGATGACTCACCTAGTAAGTCAATAAATATGAAAAGATTATTCATGACTATTGCAATAAAGCACATCGTATCACGTATGCATTACGACACGTCGTTATACCACTTTTGTATAGATTATCACATAAAACTCTTGGTATTAAATATAATACGCAGATACGGGTTCAGTCAGGTACTAATAAAAGCGCAAAATATGTGTAACCGATGCGGCATTCGATTAATTTCAAGATCTAAAAGCGCTTAATACAACAAAATCCCATTTGAGTTTTGGAATGCGTTTCAAATATAACATTGCTTTTTTACCCGTATTGCCACTCGATCTCTTTATGGGGGACCATCTCGCTTTCATCCCAGAATAAACACATTTTTATTCCGATCTCATGCTAATAAAATGCAAATTCGGCCCTTTCGGCTTAGGGTTTGGCAATTTTCTACAAATGTTTCCTATTGAATTTTATTTGATTTCCTTAATTGCCGGACATTGTTGCCTTTGTAATTCTTATCGAATGTTGTTTTAATTTAATTCTGTCCAATCGTGAACAGATGGAAGCTTTCCAATGAATGAACACATAAATGTAATCAATATGTCACAAAAGCAAATTTAAAAACGTTGTTAGCCATTACCATGGATATTCGGCGAGGTTTGACCAATGGACCAATGCGATTTTTTGTCGTATGTTATACTGACTCAAAGGGCTTTGCTTCGTTAATATTTCCAACAACAGAAAGAGTCTTAATATACAAACTGATAGACAGACGGACAACCAAGTGATCAACAAAGGATGTTCAACTTTTCCTTACCTGAGAGACCGTGTAAGTAAGATTGTGTGTAATGTTTTTTTTAAGTTACAAAGTGTACAGGACGCTAAATACCCCTGTGGTGGTAAGTGATACGCCTGACCATGACAAAGCAGTATTGATTGAGACCAACAACTGATAAACAGTTATTCTTCATCAATGCTGCACTGCGTCCGACGCGGCGACGCCTGAGACAACAGATGTTACCTCTCTTATAACCAGTAATTTAACAAAACTCTTCTATTTCACGGGACGATATCTGGCACTACAGTGGTAGTCCGATAGGACCACCCAACCCGAACAGGTTTTGTAAAATATCTTAAACACAGTTTGAAAATAGGTGCCATTATCGTTTTGTTTTTTATGTTTCTCGGGGCTTACCGCCATGCATCGGTATTATTGTCATATTTTAATACTACTTCGTTTTATGCAACAAAAAGGCGAAGTAATATCATCTCTTAAAACAGTTTATATAGTTATACTGTTTAAAGAGATGGCGGTAAACCCTTTGCTTACTGTTTTCTACCTAACATCTAAACGTGAAGTTATAAGATGATCTTAAGTGCAGTCTTTGATCAGAAAAGCAGATTAAATACCCGTCCAGTAAACACATTGGAACTCATTGTTGGTCGTCATACACCTTCCATGAGTTGAATTCCTCATAAGTGCTATTGAAATATCAAGTCTTTTTTACAAAACGTACCTACACTTTTAAGCAGCACTTACAAGAATAGAAATGAATTCGTCACCTAATCCACTACTAAGTCGGGAAAGCATTTTAAGTACATATCCAGTGCAATTTCTGCAATACGATCTCTAGTTTAAGAACGTACACATCAACAATGTCTACAAATATATATATATACAAATGTGAAAATTTAAAAATCCGAACGGCAAGAAAACCAAATTTCATGCAACGGCAAACGTATTTTAAACTTCCAAATCTTTGTAGTTGGAGGAGTGCTTTTGAATTGTAAAGGACTTCACAGAGGAGCCACTGGGCTGCGAATCCGTCGAACCAAATACTGTGAATGCGAGACTCACTTCTATGGAACGCCATGTAGCACGCACCATGCTCTCTCTGCATACAACCGTTTGCCTCACTTAACTTTGCATCTACGTTGTTATGTTCAATCATATTATTTTAAAAATCTTTTTGATGTATCTTCAGTTAAATATATAGTTATTACTGTTAATAAAAGGCAGTTTTAGTGCTGTCATTGGGGAAGGCTTATGTCAGTAACATATTACGTTGTATTTAAGTTATATATATATTTTCCTTATACTAAAAACTGTTTTTCTTTTAATATAACATATGATAAAATTATACATTATATAAAATTAAATTAACAACATTAGACGAATATCATGATAAAAAGTATTTGTCTGGAAATTGAATGCAGCTAAAGCAAGAAGCTATTTTATCAGTACAATCTTTAATTTAATTATTTAACTTTATTGTTGTTAGTCTCGGAGAGGGCAGATAATTGAAGGAAATCTAAAAGCCTGACAGAATTTGTGTAAAGGTATCTTTATATTGCCAGCAAAGGTTTTTCACAAAGGTTATGAAACAAGTTTCCGTTGTAACTTTCACTTTGTTACACTCGCATCTGATCCAGAAAATATGTTTGAAGTCGGCGGAGTAACAGAAAATTGTTTTCTTCTAAATATTACAGGTAAATTTGGGTAGCAAATTCCTTGTAATTTAAATTTTCATAATATTTTAATAATTATTCAAGTTTACTACTTATAAACTATAACTTCACTTTAATTCTAATGTTTAAATTTGTCGCAACGCCTTGGTATAAGTGATTATGGGTCATTTCAACCTGTATATTTAGTGGTGGATTTACACTAGGGGAGTCGAAGCTACTGTCCAGAAGTGCAAAATTTAAAGGGCGCCAAAATTTGGAAACGAGGATAATAATGTATTTTGTGTTACAAAAAGTATAATATAAGTTTTTTTAAAAGTATATAGTTGAACCGTTGTTTAGTACCCATAGTAAAACTTCACGCTTAACTTAGGGCTAGATGGCGCTGTGTAAATGTCAGTGGATATTTATATTTATTTTATATTCGTTTTAGTTATAAAAAATTTCGAAATTTATTTATTACAAAACGCGAGGAACAATAATTTTGGAACTTATAGTGTATATAAGTGATTTGAGGGACCGGATTTTTTTTTAAGTGCCCAAGGTCGGCAACAAGTTTAAACCCTTGCCTGCGTATATTATGTCAGAAGTAGGTACTTGTATGTTAAAATAAAGGAAAAGCACATAGAGGAATACATGAAGTGTCCCTAAAAATAAAATATGATTTTAAGCATCTTAAATACTTATTTATTAGTGATTTAACCTGTAATGGCTCGTCGTCACTAAGGCCCCGTCAGAAAACCAGCGCAGCCGTGCATTTTATTTTTCTGCCCTTTAGACCACTCGATATTAAATTTGTTATTATGTATATCTATATATAATGTATGAGTGTTTAAATTCGTATGTGTGTGTGTATGTATACGAGTATATGTACGTATATAAATTTATATATTTACCAGCGATCTGTGTAACTGATTTCTTTTTATTTATGTAGTTTTCTGTATTGTTTAATTTGAATGTAGTGTGTATTAGTGTTACATTCGTGTTAGTTCAAAAAATAATTATTCTTTCTTTCTTACTTAATACAGTCCGAAATTCAACGCTAAGTAATCAGTTCTTTGGTTCAGGGATCCAACGAATTATTCGTTTCCGCACTAACTATATGAGGAAAAATGACATTTATTATTAGTTATTTAAGAAAATAACCTTCGAAAGTATTTATAATAAAGCTAATCTTCCTTACTAAGGTAGTGCGTGCTTTCATGATAAAGGTGGAGTGAGCACTGGAACATTTTATTTAATAATTTATGTCACATTATGCCCTAGAAATATTACAAAGTAGATTTTTCTATATATACAAAATTATGTCTTATGTGTAGTACGAAGTGCTTTGAACCCAACATTTTGGATACACTCTGAAACTGTGAAAATAATAAAAAAAATTAAAATATTCTTTTTTATATTACTAAGGACGGTCAAGACGCTTACCTGATGGTAAGTGATACACTTGACCATGACAGAATGGCGGTCTTGATGGAGACTAACAACTGATAGACAGTTATTGTTTTCCATATACGCTGCACTGCGTCCGCACCCGATACAACAGGTGTTAGGTCTCGAAAGACGAAGTGCAGAACAGTTTATTTAATTAACGGGACCAGATATCGTCCCGTAAATCTGCCTAGACAACCTAGACAACTCAGTACCGAGTTTCTTTTATTACCTATTAATAAAAGAAAATATTACATATTGTAAATGATAATCCAACAATAATTATAAATAAGAAAAAAACAGTGTTTGTATTCGTGGTGGTATTTTAAAATATCTTAAGAGGGCATAACCCGTTTGACGCGACCGCAAATTAGGTATTTCGAACGGCTTGCGACCTGTGTGAGTGACGCACACATACAGCCTGGCCTTGCGGTCGGCAGGTTGCATCGAAAAGCTAGGTAGTTTAAATAAATTTACTTTCGTGGTCATAATTAATTTAAGGTATGGAATTTAGTAATAACGTTGTATGGGTGTTTTAAGAAAATTTAAACAATAAATGCTAGCTTTCGCTCGCAGCTTCACTTACGTTGTAATTCTTAACGCTTAGAAGTACAATATTAATAATTAGGTATAGCTTTGCAGCTTTTTTTTATGATACGAAGTGAACAGGACTGTCAAGACGCTCACCTGATGGTAAGTGATAAGCCTGACCATGACAGAGCGGCATTAAAGGAGACCAACAACTGATAAACAGTTATTATTCTCCATCAATGCTGCACTGCGCCCGGCACCCGTGACACCAAGTGTTAGGTATCTTATCACTAGCTACAGTGCCCTTATCCAGAAACACAGAAGTGCATAGCACTCTTATTTGACGGGACGATCTCTAGCAATGCGGTGGTACCTACCTAGACGACTCAGTATCAAGTCTACCGACTACCACCAGCATTACTTTTGTTTTAGCGTTTGTAAAAAATTTGGATCTCCAAAACTTCTTTGTGCACAGTATTCTAAACTAATTTGTCATAAGCACTGAAGCTAACAAGCTATTGGGTGAACTTACTCTTGAGTAAGTAACATAGAACTGTCCATGAGAGAAGCAATATTCTCTCAAATTTGAGTTTTGGACTAAAAAATTTTTTGTACGTCTTTATTTATTCGGTTCATAGAGTACTGATAGGTTCAAACTAATACAATCTCATCCTCTAACATCCCTTATTTTATCCCCTTAGTTTCTTGTCTGGGGATCGTATGGCCTCCTTGGATTACCTGCATCCTAGTGTCGATGTCCACCATTCCGAAGCTAATGTTTATAGTGGCCCCTCAGCCAGTTCTACAACTGGCTAAATGGGGATTAGTTTATGGAATACTTTGGACCCCTTGTTCAGTTCAATGAAATCTTAAAATGTCGCAAATCTTAATTTATTTTTGCCTACAATCTGAGAATTTTCATTAAAAGCAGATTTTATGTACATCATGCAAAGAATATTTCCTTTTGTTAAATTTAAACTAAGAACTAAGGGCCGAAATATTTGTAATATTTTTTAGGCGATTTAATACCTTAAATATTTAGCTTGAACAAATCTAGGACTTTTTTGAAAAAATATTGTATGACAAAAAGTGTACCTCTTAATTTTATGAATGGTCTATTTCTTACGTATTGAATTGAAAGATGTAAAGATATGAAATTTCAACATACGCTGTGACACTGAGGAACATAATATGGTTTACGGTACTCAATTCAATCATTCCTTTTATAGAGTCTGATGTAGGAAATCATAAACTAAAGTATTTTAAACTTATTCTTTGAAGTGTTAAAAATGAAGCAAACGATAATTTATGTTTCCCATGTGGGAGTCCAATCCACCATCTCCGACTTTCCAGTAGACCAAGGAAAAAGTCTAATTATAATATAATGCAATACAACAACATATGTCGCTTTTTGTTATAGTGTCATTCGAATTTGCAATTAATAATGTAATTAATTTCGGAAATCTGCAAAAACAATATTTGTACTGTACAATATTATGTGTATTTTTATTAAATAAAATTAATTGCGCTATCGTTCACCTTATGATTTACTGACTAACTCATTAGCCGATTTTCTGTGGGTTAAAACACAAATGCTTAACAGCGTCCCTAAAACAAAAAAGTTATTTGGAATTAGTTTGGTTTCAAACATAAGAAACACTAAAACTCAATTTGTTTAAAAAATACTTATATTTTTTTTCTTTGTGCTTCAAAGTATGGACACAATGGCGCGCCGCTCCGCAAACAGACGTGACCTCTTTCTCAGAGCTCTGCCGAGCGACTGAAGTTTGGGCGCTTGCGCCGTGAATAATCTTAGTCCGCGCGCCATAGTAAAAATGTATGGAGCAAAATAGGCGCAATTTCAAAAAATCGTAAGAAATATAAATAAAAAGATAAATAAAAAATGGGCTCGGAGACATTGTAGTGCAAACCTTACTTAATATAGTAAATATATTTTTCAACTGTTTAAGGTTGTTAAACGTCGTCATTCTGTTAAACGCCGACATGCCTTTTTTCGTCATAGTTTAGAGCTAAATATTTCAGAAATTACTAATAAATTTAAAAAATCCAAGCCGAGTAGCTGTAAAGGCTTTCATGGTCATAATATTGATGTATATTTCAATTACATTTTACAAGTATTTTTCGTTCTATCGTTAAAACAGTAACAGCCTTTTTCGTGATTTTTGGATTATGCGCTCTTAATCATTTTGACGAGTTTAAAAAATTAAGAGTGTTCCTGAATTGTTTACTTGTTATGCAGACACCAGGTAACCCTAAGCGAAGCCGGCTTGCTCCTTGAATGCCCTTCATCATGTCTAACGAGGACATTCATAAGCCAAATAATAATTCCAACACAAAAAGGTACATTCCGTCTCCCGTGATTCCCCCTTGTTGCCTTTTACTACGACGTGACATATAGCTGAGAAAATTGACAGCGATTTGAGTTGCTCAAGGATTATGATGTAGGTATTCAATTTTGCGTTTGTATTTTACGCATACTTCGTTCTCAGGGTGAGTTGAAAATGCTTACAATTAAGGAGTTTTCACCTTTAGAAGTAATGTTTTTTGTTTTTGTGCAAATTAATAGTTATACATATTTTTGTAATTAATAAAAAGCAATAATTTTAAGTAAAAAAAAGACAAAATATATATTGATGAAAGTTTACAACTTTTTTAACGACCCAATAATATTATATGTTGTTTGATTCAATACGTAATTTGTCCTACCAGAAAATCAGCGCTCCCTTGTGTTGAATCACAACAAAGCAAGGCAGCCAATGCTGAGGCATGGACCTTTTGGACATCAGAAGATACTACATAGATCATCTTTCTATTTTGTTATTTATTTTTCCACACCTCTATGTATGTAGATATTTATTAATTTTTAACTTTTCTGTTCACTGTTATGTTTTGTCTCTTTTTGTTGTTGTCTTTCTTTAAAATGTATATGTGTACAATGTCGGTACAATGTCGGTTTAGGTAGTGTTTTCGTTTCGTCAAAAAAGCTGCTTTCTTTCTTTCTGATACGAAGATGACATAATATAGAGAGAAGTCTTTTTTTATACCGGAGGTTCTGCGTTTAACACTTGGGTGCGTTGATGCACTGAACAATGAACATGACTGTCTGTATTGGTCGTTGCGTAATAAAGAAAATATGTCATTAAGTTTTTCCGTTATTAAGTTCCCATATTACAAAGTGCTTATTATGAGGCTATAGCGCTGGGCTGTGAATTTTCATTTAATAAATGTACTAAAATATTCGTGTAGTTCTTGTCGGTCTACCAACGGCTAAATGACCATACGTTTGTCAATAAAATGTAATTAAACGTCCAGCAAGAGCATAATAAATGGCGTGTGGACTTTTATAGCTGTGATGGAAACTCCGCTTATTATGAAAAGCTGGACCGGAATCTGCTGACTTTATGGTTAATTTAACGTCTGCATTTTACATAAGTTAATAAGATCGGACGGGAACACTGAGCGAGCTGGCCAGAATAGTAAGCACGCTTGTGAAGTTCTATAAATATTGAAATAGTTACAAGCTGATACACAGAAGATATGTTGGGTGCTGGAATTATGTACAGCATAAGATTTACTGTTATTTTCGGATCAATATATGACCCATCAATTAGTAAGTCCTAAGTATGAAAATAATACAACACTGGTACTTATTGCCAGTTAAGGATTGCATAGCTGAATGATGAATCAATTACGATTATACACATAGATGATAATATTCCAGGTGAAATTCAACGTCATCATCATCATCAGCTTATAACGTCCCAAAGAGCATAGACCTTCTCGCACAGCATATTTATGGAGAGATTGGGCAGTGTGGGTCAGTTTTCAACTTTTAAAAGGAAGGAAAAAAAATGCCAAGTGCGAGTCTGTTTCGCCCATGGAGGGTTTCGCAGCAGAAAGTAACTTATAATTATATTTTTTATTTACTTACGTACTTATTTCAGACAGACATGACAAATCCATAAGGATTCCGTTTAGCTACGGAAACCTAAAAATTCAGGCAATTGTCACGATCACATACAGGTGAACCTGTATATGCTTTGCTAGCACTGGCAATGATTACTAAAGAATTATAAATAAATAATTATAAGCAGTTCTTTCGTTTGCAATGACTATAACTTCATGCCTTTATTCAAGGTATGAATCTATATCTCTCAATACATTTATAGACGATGTCTATCAATGTATTGAGAGATTTATAAATAAATAAATATCTACTGACATTCACACAGCGCCATCTAGCCCCAAGTTAAGCGTTAAGCCTGTATTATGGGTACTAAACAACGGATAAACATACATATATATATATTTTTTGTAAATACATACATATTATACATAGAAAACACCCAGACCATTACAAACAGACATGTTCATGCACACAAATGATTGTACTGCCCGGGGATCGAACCCGGAACCCTTGGTGTTGCGGCCGACCTCTCAACCGCAACACCAAATAGGTTATCAAATGATTATAATTATAATTGAATTATAAGTTATTATGTTATATTTGAATATATGCTGTTAATAATATAAACACGGAGGCAGTTTGTTACTACACAGCATTTTACAAATTATTATGTAAAGTAATAACCAACATTCATAAACAACGAAGTGCTCAAAAAGCAAGTTCTACTTATAACTTGACGAAGCACTTAAATAGTTTTGTTTACATCATGTTCGTATCTAAACAAAACGAGCTGGCACGGTATACATTTTAATAGAGCTTTATTGAGCAAACGTATTTCTGGAGAGCCCCGGGATTTTCGGATTGCTCGCGACGATTTGAATTATACTTAATTGCGTCACCTTCCGCTTTCCTCGATCTAAATTGTGTTGCAATATTATTATACTTCCTAATTATTTTCCTAATGCCAATCGGGAAATGACTTATTCGGATTGTCTGATGTTTCCGTCAACTTTCCTTTCAATTATGTAACTAGGAACGCAAAATAATATTCGCTACTTAAATTAAAAGAAAATTTGAGTGATGTTAATTAAGATGTTCATTACCATTATTTCTATTTCTTAGAACCAATGTTTACACATCAATATTTGTTCGATGCTTACACAACCAACACAAGGTGTCACAGAATGAGCCTTATAACTTCACCTTTCGAAGACAAGGGGACTTAGTAAATGCTTGGGATAAAATACACATTGGGATATGCAGATTATATTATAGATATAGGAATAGGGACTAAACGAACCTATAGGGGCAGTGCGAACCTCGGTTATAGGTGTGAAATGCCTAAGGCTCTACGGCATCT
>PQWD01002573.1:41474-59468 GCA_019425675.1 Leucinodes orbonalis
ATCCATTTTACGATTTTCCGGGATCTTTTTAAAGTCGTTTAGTAAAGACAATAAAAAATATCTGTCTCCATCTTCGAACACATCTTCACTTGAATTCCTTTTGTTTTGCAATCTTTCTGCGAGTATTTTTAAAAGTGTGTTAGTTTCATCGTTATCATTGGCAGATGAATTTTTAGTTTTACTTTTCGATGTTGACGCAGTAGCATCGTCACCAATCTGATTTTTTTTTCCTTTTGAATCTGGTTTTATTTCATACAATTCCGACAAAACTGCAGCCGATCAAAATAAACATATTTCGTTGTGTTTTCGCTTCGGATCCACTTTTTGATTCTCGCTGCTTTTTCAAGTCTCTTGTATAAGCATCTCTTATATGTCTCCATTTTTTTTGAAGTACCATTGCTGAAATCAAAATAAAAATATTTTTATTACAGGTACTTATCCGCTGGTTGCAGTATGACTGAATTGCATCATTCTTATCAACATGGTATCATATCAGAGAATTGTGAATGAAAGATACGTGTAAACAGATTTACAAAACTCTACGAGAAATTTGTTTGCCTGAACTGAAAAAAGAAGATTGGTTAAGAATCGCAGAAGGTTTTGCAACTAAAGCAAACTTCCCTAATTGTTTGGGAGCTGTAGATGGTAAACATATAAGAATAATCAAGCCCCCTAAAAGCGGTTCGCTTTATTACAACTATAAAAAGTTTTTCTCTATTGTATTAATGGCCATTTGTGATTCTAATTACAAATTCATTTTCATCGATGTTGGTTCATATGGTAAAGCATCAGATTCACAAATTTTTAGAAACAGTGTTTTTTTCAAGAAACTTGAAGACAACAGTCTAAACATACCAAATTCTACGGCAATAACAGAAAATGGTTCACCACTACCATTTGTTTTTGTCGGTGATGAAGCATTCGGCATCAGTAATTTCATACAACGCCCCTATAGTGGCAATTATTTGAATACACAACAAAAAATTTATAACTACCGCTTGTCACGTGCTCGAAGATACATAGAGTGTACATTCGGAATTATGACTAATAAATGGCGAATATTACATCGACCAATAAATGTAGATATATCGTTTGCGACAGACATTGTTCAAGCTATCTGTGTTTTACATAATTTCTTACAACGTGACTGTGATTATTTATTCAGGACAGACAGATCGATGAAGTGGTTCTAGATGAACAAAATTTGCCAGCAACATCAGTTCGCGATAAATTTGCAGAATACTTTGTTAACGAAGGACAATTATCATGGCAAAATAACAAAATCTGATTTAAATAAATAGTTACCTGCTGAATTTTTTTCACCAGTAGTTTTATTTTTAAAATCATCAATAAATTTTTCGCAGATACCTTCCCAAGCATTTTTTGTTTCCGTGCGATTACTATGTTTGTCGCTTTTGGAGTTCCATATAGCAGGGCGCATTTCGATTTCATTTATAAACTCTTCCATGTTTATATCATCCATTTTAAACAAATAAAACACACTTAGATTAAATTAGCTCTCACGTCTATGCACTGCACTATTCAACAGCGGAATGAACACGTGTAGTTTGACGTTGCCTGTTGTCGCGCGTTCGCGGTACCGACGCCGCACTGTTGCCCGCGCCGATGATTTGTATGAAAACAAATGACCGTACGTACACAATACGACAAACGCACCGCTTCGGCACCACAGCGGTCCGACACAAAACGCATAAATTGAAAGCGCCCATATTCTCTCGAACACACACACACCCTAGGCTCAAGGAGTTTTCCAATTATACCCAAGGATGGAAAGGTAAGATGTGTCTCAGTCAAAAAGATTAAGGCCGGCTTAGCAGTCTCCAGATGGTAGTGGACTGACTTTACGTCCAGTATAATGGAGGAAGCCGATTTGCACAGGATTGTGCTCCCCCAGAAAACGCAGAGCTACCCGAGCGACCGCAGTCATATAGTGATACAGTTTGCGAACGTCCGGAAGGGGATTCTCCAACACTAACGCAGTTGGTACCCCCTGCGGTAGATATCTCTTTAACTAGGAAATCATTTAAGAAGAGGAGAGGGGCATTGGGTCGTCGGTAGCCCCTTACTTACGCGGTGATATGGTTACTCTAGGTGCTACTTCTCACCGGTCTTCCGTGAGGTCGTGGTAGTAAACCGGTCGAGCTAACCCAAAGCGTGCAACGAAGAAATCCATTGCGTGGCTCTACCACGTAAAAATGAGGCCAACTGTTAGCACCACCCGGGGATCAAGTGTAGGGTATCGAAGGAAAACCTACGAGTGCGTTATCGATCACCAACATTTAGTGTTTTACGACAAGGCTACATTTTACGAAGGATCGCCTATTTCCGATAAGCGCCTGTAAAAAAAGCCTGTTGAAAATTGGCAATATCATAACGAATAGCACTCAGAGTACTAAAGCCAAAGTTAACAGGCTTACTTATATAATCCTTTAGTATGTATGAGTACATACTAAACTACTGTTTAAGGTGGGAAATACCTATCAAAAACTATAATTTTGTATTGTGATTTAAAAGTATAGTATACAAAAGTATAGTTTTGATTATGGATTAAAAGTATGGTATGAAATAAAGTAATAAGAAACATTTGTTACATTATATTTTACTCTACATCTGACACTGTAAGTTTGTTAGATGTTTCTAAATATTTTATGTGATGTGTTGTTTATCTGCATTCTCCACTTGTCCAGTACAGCTGTGATGACTTACTGCTCCCAAGAGAGAACAGTTATTCCGAAAAAAATATTATCATGTAGATTATTCATCATTAGCCTATTCCTGTCCACTGCTGCACATATTTCCCTTCAATAGCACCACACCTGGCTATCTCGAACTTTAGAATTAGATTCATTATATTAAAACAACATACCACTTTACTGTAACTTTTAATAATCAGTCTTTAGACAACCACAAACTTTAAATATTATTCTTATATACAATTTATTATGCTGTTTATTTTTTTACTAGTTTCCATTTATTGATGACATGATAATTATTAATAACATAGAATTATGTACAACAGGAATGTAGTATCTATTTGTTATAAAAAATAGGTATAGATTTTTTAATATCTGCTTGAAGTACATTGCAAACAAATTATAGAATGCCTCTTCTATAGAATTTTATATAGAAATTTTCTTTTATTAACCTCTGGTTTGTAAGATAAATGCAAAAAAACTCTTTTTTTATATACAATTATACTATACTTATTGTAGGTATCACACAAATTTTAAAAAATAAACTGAATAAGTTTAGATGCATTTTATACAGAAACTACCAGGGGCTATTGAAAAAACAAATTATGTAACAGAGTTACTGTTCAATAATATGTTTAAGTTTATGAAGTAAATGCTAATTAAGTTTTCACCTAAGTTCCACTTATCACAAATTAACTGATGCTACCATATACAACAAAAGTTCAACATATTTATGAATAAGCACTAGAAATATATTAACATCAATGCTTTATACATAAACCATGAAACTTCAAAATATTAAGTACTTATTTAAAACAGTTGCTTACACACTTATCAACATAATGTCTATAATGTTTTGGTGAGCTATAGGACAACAGCTTCTGATTGGAGCCCTGCAGCCATTCATCTGATCCGTCACAACAGTCACAGATGTTATCATTGACTTTGCCTGATGATATTTTATTGTAAGACAATTGTTTACCAGGGTATTGTGTGTCACAGTAAAATGTACCATTTGAACAAGCATTAGTACTTGGCTCATCTGTGGAATCTTCACAATCACAATAATTATCATTCACATTATGAAAGGGTATCGTTTGTTCCGAATATAAACATTTGAATTGATTATTTTTATCTGGCCGATACTTAGGCATCATTGTGTACAGCACACCACGTATAACACCATTGTCGTTTATCAATTTATCTGCTTCGGAGCGGACATGTCCTTTTACATCCTTGACTTTAGAATGGCTCAAGACGGGTATGATTTTATTACCGGTGCCGGTTACCGAAGTTATTGCCAAGAAAAAGTAAAGTTGATATAGTATGAAGCACACTATCATGCAAATCGTAACAGCTATTATGTTTTTCTTCTTTTTGTAACCCATAGTAACCAGATTTGATAACACTTCATTAATTATTCTGAAATGTTCAAGTATCCATATGGCAAATATTTGTTCGCACAAGATGTAAACAAAGCAACATTAATTATTATGCAATTAAAAGTTGTTTGTTTATAACCTCTATATATATATTGTTATTTGTCAGCAGGATCAGATTAATTTGAGTGCACATTTAGTGCAATAATATGCTTTAAAAGAATAAATACACAAAACCACACAAAACAAGTTCTATTATAGAAATTGACAGAAATGAAGCAAACCATAAAGGCAGTCTGTTTCACGAAAGAAGTCCCGCAGACGTTGCGCCACTGTCGCCAGACGGAATGATACCAGTACTGAGAATAGTATTTACCTACTTTAAATTGAAGGATTATTACTAAAATATATCTAAAATGTTTGAATAAGATAAGTTTAATATTTTTCACATTAGAAAAACAAATACATTTTAGTATAATGTTAATTTATAATATATGCAACTGCGCCGGTTAATAATTTTCATACATTAACGCATTGTTTTTCTGTTAAGTTGGTATATGATTGAATATTGGTATTTATATATACTTGAACTCCGATTGCTCCAGCAAAAGCTAAAAATCACTGATTCAACCTTTGAGTGTCAGTTATATTGAGCTATTTTCCTTTTGCAAAATGTATGTGTGATTTGCAGTTTAGTCGTAATATATTAATAATGTTTTGTGTTGAACAATGATGTTGTGTATTGGTTTGTAACTTTTTTTATGTATTTACTAAACATGTATGTATTTTAGTGCAATTAAAAGACTTATCTACCTATACTTATAGTATGGCTCTTCTTAACTTGCCCATAATTTACTTAATGTTCCATTTATGTAAATAAACAAACATGTTTATTTGCATAAATGGAACCCATTAAAGAGGTATTTTATCGTATGCCGCTCTATTACTTTTTGTGTTACTTGTATCTTTTATATGGCCTATTAGCAATGAAATTACGAAAATAATAGTAATTTCATTTATCATAGATAGCTCATTTCAATAATTTCTTAATTATTGGTAAAAGTTTTCTGTTATAATAAATAAGACTGTTCAAAGTAAAAATCCAATCAATACGGTAAAAAATATTTACATGGCAACTCTAAAAAGTACCTATTATGGCGGGGAGTCTCTTGTAAAAATGGTTGATTGGTATTTAATTACCTTGATTTTTTATTCTGCTTGCAAGAAAGTTGTCAAAGTTAATATAATATCTCAAATCAAACTTTTACACAACAATTGGAATCATGAACAATCCATTTAACGCTTTGATGGAGCTAAAAACTCACCGAAATCTATTACAACAAACTAATTCATAGAATTGGCAAACGGCAATATGGCCGAGCTGTCAAATTTAGTTCCTCATATCGCCGCGGGACTTCTTTCGTGAAACAGACTTTACAAAAAAGCAAACGTTTGAAAAGTTGACTTGACAATGACAATCTTGACATTGACATTTTTTTTACTGTTTGTTCCATTGAAAAGAGCTAAAGTCTGAGATTATACTGCTTCTCGACATTGATTTTGTGATCCTTTTTTAATGTCAAATCCTATTGGCAAGGATCAACATGCATGTTGCTCAACATGCTATAGACATATAATTGGTATTTTCTTAACAGATAAGATCCGAAACGATGATTCCCGTATGAGAACTAGTGTGTGACCAACATTGTCCATGGAATTAGCAAATTGAAGTTGCAGTGGGCATGGCACATAGTAAAGTCTGTTTCATCAAACAAGTCCCGCGGCGATTTGTGGAACTAAATTTGACAGATCGGCCATATTGTCGTTTGCCAAATCTAAGAATTGGGTTGATGTAATAGATTTCGTTGGTTTTTAGCTCCATCAAAGCGTTATATGGATTGTTAATGATACCAATTGTTGCGAAAAAGTTTGATTTGAGATATTGTATCAACGTTGAAACCGTTCTTGTAAGCGGAAATAAAAATCAAGGTAATTTAATACCAACCAACCATTTTTACAAGAGACTCGCCGCTTAATAAGTACTTTTGAGATTTGCCATATAAATATTTTTTGCCGATTTGATTGGATTTTACTTTTGAACTATCTAATTCATTAAAAGAGATAATATTTAACAATAATTGCGACGTAATCGAAATAAGCTATTTTCGTTTCAATAAAATTACTATTAGTTTCGTAATTTAATTGCTAATGGGCCGGATAAAACATACAAGCAACACAAAATGTAAAAAAGCGGAATCCGATCAAATTAATCATTAATGGGTTCCATTCATGCAAAGAAACACCCAACATCAAGTAAATTATGGGCAAGTTTAGAAGAGCCTACTATAGGTATAGGTAGATAAATCGTTTCATTGCACTAAAATACATATACCTACTTAGTAAATAGATTTAAAAAAGTCACAAACCAAAACACAACATCATTGTTAAACACAAAACATTATAATTATATATTATAATTAAACTGAAAACTGCGGCAGTGCAAAAGGGCAATATCTCAGTGTAACTTACACTTAAAGAGTAAAACACTGATTTTTAGCTTTTGCCGGAGTAACCTGAGTAAAAGTGAAATATATAAATACCAATATTCAATCATACATCAACAAAAACACATTGCGTTAATGTATGAAAATTAGGTAATATTTTAATCTTTAACCTATTTACCGCCGTGATTTCAGAAATATAAAATAACCACATACTTAAATGTATTTGTTTCTCTAATGTGCAAAAATATAAAACATATCTTATTCAAAGATTTTAAATATTTTTCAGTAATTATCCTTACATTTAAAGTAGGTAAATACTTTTCTCAGTACTGGTATCATTTCGTCTGGCGACAGTGGTGCAACGTCTACGGGACTTCTTTCGTGAAACAGACTTTACGTAAAACCGGTGGCCGATTAAGCGGAAATGTTCTTGAGAATGACGTGGGCGTCAATCAACGTAACGAGAAAAGAAGCGTCAGCCAGCCCAACCAGATGGTTCACACCTAGGAACCATAAAGACATGGAAGGACGACTAAAATAACAACTGCACTGCATATCTTCATTCCTTTTTTCCTTAAAGTATTTAATAGTGTGTAAGAAAGAGACATGTGTTACAAGTCGTTTCATTACCTGGTACGTTGTCACAACTTGATTTGATTGATGAATTTTCAAGTGATGGGAATGAATTTTTTTTTTATCGATAGTTATTGTATCTGAAAATACCGATAATGGGCTCTAGCGTAGGTACAAAATATTTGGTTTTCGATATGGAGGCCGTGGGTTCAATTCTCACGGGGATTACTTAATAGTAATCCCCGTGAGAATTGAACCAACCCATGTAAGCTTCGATGGCGTCCTTCTCGAGGTTGTGCAAGAATATGTTTCCTTAGACCAAACTATTCAACTTGGCCATAACAACTTTGTGAGGGAAACTAAGAGGAAACAGTTGGGCTGGGCGGCATTTGACAAGTTACGTGAGGTCTTCACCTTAATATATCTGCTGATGTTGCTTCGCCGAAAAGCCTAACTAAAATATCGATATGTAGAAGCCAATCACTAGTTGACATGTTTACCTAGAAAATTTAATTAGGATTTTTTGAGAAAAAGTAGACAAATACTGTTTTGGCTTTTATTTGAAAAGTACAACTATAAGTTAGAAACATTTATATTATAGTTTACACACATTTCCTGATTTATTTGATATAAAATTAATCAAAAACTCACGAATGAAAGTGAATCTTTTCACCACTGCTTTTTTTCCTTCCCGAATGTGAATAACAGCCGTCAATTACACAAGACATGTTTTTATGACCTAAAACACTTCATAAGGAACAAGCACACATAAAGATAAATCACTATCTGAGCGCAAATTAAACAGAAAATAATTTTCTTATAATCAGGAGCCGCCAAACCACGGACAGTACTATAATCCGGCCATGTGAGCAAGGTGTCAAACTGTTTTTAACAATCTTTAAGAATGCACGTCAAAATGTGATTTTGAATTTAGTCGTATGCTAAATAAGTCCAATGACATAACATTGTATTGAGTCCACTGACAGATGTGACGACTAATTATGAGAACTATGTTCAGTTTGCGGTCTCATTTTCGCCTACGCAAAATCGTGAAGGAGAGAGAGCATCAGGTATACATTTTTAATCGCTATTTTAGCCCGGATTCGATGCTTAAGTCATAAAGTCTATGGTTCACACAAAATACTTGGCAGTATAATTAAACATCGAAGCTGATAATAAAAGTGAAAAAACAAAATGTCATGTCAATGTCAATTTGTATATTGAGTTTTTCTGCCTTTGGAAAATATTAAGTATTTCTCTAAATTTAAATACGTATAATATTTATTTCTTTGATTAGTGCTCAATTTAACCTTTATTTTATAAAATAAAATGAACCTAAGTTAGTGTCACAATGAGTAATTTAACAGTAGACGGGCAGGCGGCTGGCAATGGGATCGAAGAAGAAAATGAAAATGATGATCTTGAGGTGAATATTACGATAATATTTTGATATTTCTGTTCGAGTTTGTGTTGATTGATTCAACGCCTTTTGATGTTTATATTTAGTTAGGATTTGCCTGTTACCTTTCTTTTTAAAATTATAAACTGCATCCTTTTGTTGATAGAAGGTAAGCTTTTGTTTACATATTACAGGTGGTTTCATTTGCTTGAAAATCTATCTTATTCTATCTGGAGTTCGCGTCTCGTAAACCTTCATTGTCAATATCAATTTTTAATATTGACTATCAAAAGGGCTGGGTCACCTTCCATGTCCTTTTTTTATTTTTTTTGGTTGCGCAAACATCACGTGTATTGATTTATTGCACTAACGATTACCTACGCCTAGAAGGCGCCATTGTAAACAAATATCGAGTCTCAATGTCATTTTAAAGTTCTGTAAAAAAAATTGTTAATACTTTCTTTTACCATTATATTTTTGTGTCAAATACTTTAAATATGAAATAATCTGACTTTGCATTTAGCAATGCATAAGTAACTCCAAAAACACTTCAATTTGGGAAAATTCAAAGTAAGGAATTCAGACCTTCCCACTCAGTATAGGTATATGATGAAATTAGTTGTTGCTAAAAGCAGAACTGTTGTGACAGGAGAAATAATTTTCCCAAGCTTCATTTCAACCAACCTTACATCTATAACTAATATCCCACCAAAAACATTCTGTAAAAAATCTAGCTTAGTCTTGATGGAACTGCTTGATTATCACTAAAAAAGGTTTGTAAATCAACCAAGAAGGTAATTGTATGTGGAGATTTCAATATAAACATTTTAGAATCATCGCATAACTCTGTCCAGTTTATTAATTTGTTTAAGTCTTTTAATTTAATCAATCAATTCGCTGAGCCTACAAGAGCTACTCCTACCTGCTTAGATAACATTTTTTGTAAAAATATCATACTTCAAAAGTCAATAATTAATTCCTAACAATCAGACCATAGTGAACAGTGGGCACAATTTGAGCACTGTCATGTCTCTAAAAATATAGATATTGTTTATAGGCCAGTAAATAAGAGCCGAATTAATAGACCCAAGGCTCTTGTTGACCAAAAAATTTCTCAATTGCATTATAATGTATCAAATATAGACAGTTTATATGAAAACTTATTTAATGTTATCAAAAGTACCTATGATTGTATATTCTCAACAAAATAAATTAAAGTAAATAATTTTAAATACAAATTCTGTGATTGGGCGACACCAGGCATATATAAAAGTAGAAATATACTTTTTAATTTATATAACTTGAAAGCTACATCTTCGGATCCAATATTTATTGCCTTTGTCAGAAATTATTCAAAAATTTTTAAAAAAGTTTGTCACACAGCCAAGTTGATCTTTTTTGCGTAACAAAATAATAGGTTCTGGTAATAAAATTTAAGCCACTTGGAATATTATTAACAAAGAAACATGCAAGAATAAGAGTCGCGATAATAATTTCTCCATTAAAATTAACGATAATATTGTTAGCGCGGATCTCGAAGTAGCTAGTGTATTTGAAAAATATTTTACCAACATTCCAATTGAAACAACCAGCACTTTAAATTCAAGCTCTTCCATTGCTGGCTCTCTTTTGACATCTAGTGTTTCATAATGCAAAAAAAAATTTAGCTTTAAGCACATAACTCCAGACACAATAACCAAAACTTTCAAGGAATTAAATATTAAAAAAACAGAAGATCTATGGGGTATTTCTACTCATATCATAAAAGTAATTATTGATAGTATTGCACCCCATCTAGCATTGATATTTAATACTTGTGTAGATAAAGGTCTCTTTCCAAATTTAATGAAATACAGTAAATTAATACCATTATTTAAATCCGGTGATAAAAGTGATCCATCTAACTTTAGGCCTATATCTATTTTACCTGCATTAAGTAAAATATTTGAGAAAATTATATTCAATCAGTTGCTTTCACATTTTAACGTTAACAAATTATTACAGGAAAAACAGTTTGGCTTCACAAAAAATAAAAATACTACTGATGCTGGGATTGCACTTATTAAGCATATTTTTGATGCCTGGGAGGACAAACATGATGCAATAGGAGTTTTTTGCGATTTGTCTAAAGCTTTTGACTGCGTCGACCATAAAACACTTTTATTAAAGTTGAGACATTACGGTGTATCAGAATGCTCATTGAGTCTTGTAGAATCTTACCTATCTGAAAGAGTTCAAAAAGTCTGTATTAATGGCACAAATTCGCATGGTACCCTTTTGCGCATGGGAGTGCCCCAGGGTTCAATTTTAGGCCCCCCTATTATTTCTAATATATATAAATGACCTCCCTTACTATTGTAAAAGTCTTTCGGATATAGTTCTATTTGCTGATGATACGTCATTGATTTTTAATGTTAACAGACGTGAGGAGACTTTTGACGATGTAAATAGAGCTCTGTCTCAAGTAATGCATTGGTTTACTGCTAATAATCTTTTACTTAATGCAAAAAAAACTAAATGTATAAAATTCACTATGCCCAATGTAAGGCAGGTCGAGACTAACATAACTTTGAATAATGATCAAGTGGAACTTGTAAACTCCACTGCATTTCTTGGTATAACTTTAGATTCAAAGTTACAATGGGGGCCTCACATTGAATCACTGGCTGGTAGACTTAGCTCGGCAGCTTATGCTGTTAGGAAGATAAGGCTCTTGACAGACGTAGAAACATCAAGATTGGTTTATTTTAGTTATTTTCATAGTGTCATGTCGTATGGTCTACTGTTGTGGGGCTCAGCTGCCGACATTAATACAATATTTGTACTACAAAAAAGAGCTATTCGTTTTGTCTACAATCTTAGACCCCGTGACTCTCTTAAGGAACTTTTTAAAGAAATAAATATAATGACTGTAGCACACACACACATCATAATATATTTATGAAAATTTAATTTACGTCCGTAAATACTATCATACCTTTAAAAAAAATTGTGACTCACACAATTTTAATACTAGGAATAGAAATAAACTTGCTGTTCCAGACTTGAGACTACATAAAGTAGGTAAATCTTTTATAGGAAGATGTATAAAGTTTTTCAATAAGGTACCGCAAAATATTGTCGAGTTACCTTTACACATGTTTAAAGCTAGAATAAAAAACCACCTTTCTAAAAAAGGGTACTACACTATTGACGAATATTTGTGTTAAAAATCCGTGGTCTTAAACTGCTCAGCTATTTCAGTGTTTATGATATATTGTTACATTAAGTAATTGTTTTTAAAAAAGGCAACACTGTTGAGTTTTCTTGGGTGCTTCTTTCTCAACAGGCCAAACCACTGAAGCGCTTTTTTTTCAAAGCATTCATTCATATTTTTAGTTTAGTATTTTTAATTGTTTTTGTATATATTTTTTGACGTTCATAAGTGCTTTTTGTAAGCCTAATTTGAATAAAGAATTTTGACTTGACTTTGACTAAAAAGTAATGAAATCAAGACAAAGCCGTGCCAAGTCTAAGGTTCTTTCTTACTGCGATTACTTTATTATTATGGTTGATGCTGTGTGACTTGGCCGTTGAAGAGTATACAAGGATACAAAACCAGGTGCTGCATGACACCATTGCACTATTCTGTCGCCAGAACCGCTACCCATTGACTATACAAATTTGCCACTTGGAAAACGGTGATTCAATTACCCGTCGATTGTAGGCTTGATAATGCCACTTACGTATAAAAAATGTTCAACGGCCAAGTCACACAACATTAACCATAATAATAAAGTAATCGCAGTAAGGAACCTTAGACTTGGCACGTCTTTGTCTTGATTTCATTACTTTTTAGTGATAATCAAGCAGGTCTATCGAGACTTGGCTAGATTTTTTACAGAATGTTTTTGGTGGGATTTCACTTCTTTTTGTAGTGCTATAACTTGAAAGGAATATTGGAAGATCTATTGAGTGTAATGGTTGAGACGTCGGTTACTACACTAAGGGTTCCGGGTTCGATCCACGGGCAGTACCTAAAAATATTTGTGTGCATAAACATGTCTGTTTGTATTGGTCTAGCGCGCTCGACTTGGCGGGGGCACTACCGTGCCCCTCGATTTTTGACATCGGTTGAAGCGGCCCACCATGTTGAATATATATTGTTTAAAGGCGGTATGTCGATCTCGTATAGTTTGGCTGGGCTCTTTTGTTATCTAAACAGGGTCACCAGGTACTTCAGATCTTCGACTATCCAAGTTTTTATAGGCTTCCCTTTATGTAGCCATTAAACCCTAACTCTGTACCGAATTTCAGCTCTCTGAGTTAATGGGAAGTACTAGTTCTATTTTGATGATCATGAGTGAGTGAGTGAGTGACTGTCTGTCGAAAATGTGAAACTTTGCTTTCGCTTAACGTCGGAACTAAATGACCTGAAATTTTGGATTTAAAGTAAGTTATTATATCTTACTAGATGACGAAAATTTCAGCGCTCTGGTATTATCCAAAGGTTTTCAAATTGGGGCCTGAAAATGCGGCGAAATGGATCCTGTACAGGGTGGTACGGCAGTGTTTGCTTCGCGCTCGACTTGGCGGGGGCACTGCCGTGCCCCCAGATCTATGGTATAAATATAAATGATGATAAAGTGTGTCTGTCTGTTTGTTAGTTTATCTTTAACAGGTAAACAAAGCGACAAATAAACATGATTTTTCAAGTGGAGAAAGTTTATGGTATGGAGGGTGACATAGGTTCCTTTTGTATCTTTCTATCCCCTTTCTTCCCTAATCAAGTGAAAGTTTTATGTGTAAATACTTTTATTATTTTTTAATAATAAAAGTATTCTAAGTCACAATAGGGAAACCATATTACCTCAAAATTATCATGAGTAAATAATAATAAATCATTTATTTCAGACCAATTTCGATCCATAATTGTGTTAGTAACATTGAACTTATAGATATGGTTAGTACTTACAACTATAGTAACAAAACTGTCTGTAAAAGAACCTGTTCCTGGATCCTTGCAAATGTATTTGAACCCAGTGCTCAAAGATGGAACAAGATGGCTGGTCCTTGATTGAAGTAAAATCAAAGATTAATTAATTATAATTTTAATGCAAATGTGAGTTTTTAGGGTATGTTTATGTATTGTTTGACTACCCATATACTGTTATAGTTGAGAATAAGCTATTACAAGATGGGATCTCAATTCATTCCCCGGGTTCAACACCAAGGATTTTGGGATCAATCTCTGTGCAATACAAACAATTGTGTGCATGAACATGTCTGTTTATATTGGACTGGGTTTTTATGAGTATGTGTATCTATTAAAAGCGGAGGGCCGGGATATCTGGCACAAAATGGGGGAGGCCTATGTCCAGCAGTGGACTGCGATAGGTTGAATAGTGGTATCTATTGTTTAGTACCCAATATACAGGCTAGATGCTGAGGAACACATAAGGATTGAGGGCTGAATGGTGCTTTGTGAACATTGGGTGGATATTATAATTATAAATTAAAACATTTTTTCACCAGGTGGATAACTCCAAGAGTGTCCTGCACAAGATTGCCAACCTGTATGCGGAGCAGTTGATGAGTGATCTGATACTGGATGTGGGCGGAGTGGACTATCCAGCCCACAGGCTTATATTATGTGCCAACAGCGGTGTCTTTCAGGTAAAATTGTTGATATGCTATTTTATAAAAAAAAATGTTTGTTTAAAAATAAATACTATTGAAATCAAATATTTTGCAATAACATTGCCGAATGAATGACCTGATTGAACGAAAAGAAAGATCATCTTTCTTTTTGTTTTTTGGTGTAAAGAAAGAAAGAAAGAAAAATATATAAGGTCAAGGTGGCTAATTCCGTCTAGGGGGTATCACCGTCTGCTTCAAATAACTCTTGCCGGAATAATCCTACGCTTTTGATACATAACGTCGGTAACACAGCATAATATCGACGATCAAATCATGTGGGGTAGATGGCATTAGTTGACATAGATATGGATAAAACGTCCTTAGAAGTTCAGTTGTGTTTGAAAAATGTAAAGTTTAAATGCTGTCGCATTTTGTCGATGATAAATATATATTTTTATTAACACTTATTAAAAAGTATTGCATGTATTGGTTAAAGCACGCTTATACGATTGTTAGCAGTTATTTGGCAATTAAACGTTTCAACAGCTACTAATCGTATCTGAAACATTTGTAACCTGAAAATTGTGAAGTGGCAAATTCCGTCCATAAACAATGGGGCCATTTCGTCATATGCCGGATTTCCCCGGTTTCAGATATTAAAAACATTTTCTATTCCAGGATTTTTAATGCAAAAAAACAACCTACTACAAGTATCTACTACAGTACAAGCCTTGTATCTACTGCAGTATAATCTTTATTTTGTAATCAACGAATGTATCTTGTTTTAGATTTATTGATTTCATCATATAAAAAGCGCAATTACAAACGAAAAACGAATAAAGGTTTCTATGATAAAAATAATTTGCGTGAAGTCGTATTAGCAGTACGTAATGGTGCATTAAGTGGGTACAAAGCTTCACAGCTGTATAAAATCCCAAGAATGACAATTATGGATCACGTAAATAGAAAGAGAAAACAAATCTCATTGGGAGGAGAACTGCGTTTGTTTTATTTCTCTTACCAATAAACCTCATAAATTAGGTTTGCTACCCCTGGACTTTATCAGTATGCCGGAATTGCCCCAAAAAAATATTTTAACGTTTTAAATGAGATCTATACCATATTTTTATTAGTGGAAGACATATAATTGCCTCTCGTTAACCAATACATGTATGACTTATGTGTATTTTAAAAAAATATAAGTTCTTTATATAATTACCTCTACGTGACGGATTTACCCCGAATTGCGGGAAAATCCGTCTAATGTGGAGGTTTTTAAAAATTATCGTATATCTTGGAAACTTATTCTTGATTAAGAACACTTACGACGTTAATAGGAAGTTATGTAAACTTAAATTTTGATACTTGCTTAACATTTGGCCGGTATCGACAGATTTTTTAAATATACTTGAACAAAATTAGGTTTCAATAAAGTATGCCGGAATTAGCCACCTTGACCTTACATAGAAAACACTCAGATCATTACAAAAAGACATGGTCATACACACAATGTTTGTACTGCCCGGGGATCGAACTCGGAGGGGCGCGGGTAGCCTGACGTATGTTTGGGGAGAAAAGCGGCCCGGCACACGCCGGTTACGCGAATAGGGACTGTGCGAACCTACATAGACACGCGACGATTGTCCACGCCGGCGGGGGCCATCGTGATAGGGTCGTCTGCAAGTGCGTGTGTTGTGTACAGGTGATGCTGATGAACCGCGAGTGGTCCGAGTGGAGCGAGAGCCGCATCGCGCTGCAGGAGACGCCGGCCGCCGCCGATGTCTTCCCGCATTTCTTAAAGTAAACAATATTAAAATACTTATTCATTTACCTCAATTTTTCTACTTAATAAATCATCATCATCAGCTCATTAAACGTCCCCACCGAGGGGCACGAGCCTACCCGTATAGGGTGATTAGGCCTTAGTCGTCCACGCGGGCCCAGTGCGGATTGGACGACTTCACACAACCTCGAATCTCTTCAGACGTGCAAGGTTTCCTCCACGATGTTCCTTCACCGTATGAGCGTCGGATACACATTTTCGAAATTCGAAAATACATTGGTACGTGTCGGGATTTGAACCACAGCCCTCCCGGTAGGAAGGCGACAGTCCACACCACTGAGCCACCGACTTAATAAATATCCACTGACATTCACACAGCGCCATCTAGCCCTAAGTTAAGTGTGATGCCTGTATTATGGGTACTTAAGAACGGATTAACATACTTATATACATTTATTTGAAATTCATACACATTATACATAGGAAACATCCAGACCGTGTTTGTAATAAACAGACATGTTCATGCACACAAATGTTTGTACTGCCCGGGAATCGAACCCGGAATCCTTTGCGGACTTATAGTCATATAAGCTGTCAATTATTTGTTATTTTGTTTCCACTAGGTGGTAGACTCGAAGCTGAGTCGTCTAGGTAGGTACCACCGCAGTGCCAGACATTGTCCCGTGAAACTGGAGTGTTATGCACTTTTGTTTCGTGATGAACTGTAGCTAGTCAAGTTACCGGGTATAAGCGAGTTAACATCTGTCGTCTCGAGTGTCGGGCGCAGTGCGGCATTGCTGGAGGATAATAACTGTCTATCAGTTGATGGTATCTTTAAATGCCGCTCTGTCGTGGTATATCACTTACCATCAGACGAGGGTCCTGTACACTTATAACATCAAACAGAAACGAAATAACAAGACTACAGTTACATAAATTTAGTTGTGCTGTGTAGTACCATACTTATTACACTGCTGAAGATAAAGCAATAAACGTTATTATACCATGTATGTTTTATAGCTTGTCGGCTCCACAATCGCACTAATTACTATGGGAAAGTCACGCAGTAAGCCTTACTTCATTTAATCTGGAAAATCAATGATCGGAAGCGCTTCTACAACCTACAACTACCTACAACAACCAGGTTGTAGACTTGATACTGAGTCGTCTAGGTAGGTGCCACCGCAGTGCCAGTTATCGTCCCGTGAAACAGGAGTGCTATGCACTTGTGTTTCGGGATGTAGCTAGTGAAAATACCGTGTATAAGGGACCTTACATCTGTTGTCTTGGATGACGGGCGCAGTGCGGCATTGATGGAGAATAATAATGCCGCTCTATCATGGTCAGGCGTATCACCTGCCAACAGGTGAGCGTCCTCACCGTCCTGTACACATTTAACATAAAAAACCTCAATAATTTTGATAGCAAGTGTTTCAACCCCTCAATTTGTCGCTGTATGCCTGAGAAAGATTGAGGCTGCTTTAAAAAGCAATAACAAAGTAATGAATTGTTCGTTGCAGGTATTTCTACACGGGGCAGATACGCATATCGCATGGGACTGTGCTGCCCGTGCTCACGTTGGCTGACAAATATGACGTGGGGGTAAGTCTACTCTTTATTTTTGTCCCATTCTTCAGCCTTTAACGTCCTGATACAGAGTGCAGGCCTTCCTGCACTCCATTTTCTACGCATTCTAATGATGACAGTAAACCTCGATAATATAAAATGGGAATAGTTGGCAAACAACGCTGCTCTTTCACAGTTAAACTCAAACATTTCCTCTATTCAATTGAGCCTTTACGAGACACTTTTGAATCGTCAAATTAATAAAAAAATTAAAACTAAGTGTCGAGGCGCCTCGTGTTGCCTCCACATATGCTGAGTATGTACCTTTTCAGTGATATCAGTGTTTTTTTATTTTTGTATTATTGTACATAAATTCATTCTTATTTCTCAATTCAGGTTTTTGTTTTAATGTGTTTTATATTTACTGCAGTTTGTTATAATGATGCACTGAATAAAT
>PQWD01002573.1:62313-177494 GCA_019425675.1 Leucinodes orbonalis
GTCACTGTGATGATGAGGGATGTTGTGTTCCAGCATCGTGACCCGATGGCTGACGGCGCAGAAGGCGGCCGGCGCGGCCTGGGACGACCTCGTGCCCGCAGTCTTCGCACATATACGGTCACTATACACTATATTTTAACTCATACGCTTTATAAGGTATCCTCACGACGCATCTCACTGCTTTTGTCTTTTTTTTACTTTACAAAGTATATAGGACGTTCGACTGATGGTAAATGATACGCCTGACCATGACAGAGCGACATTGAAGGAGACCAACAACTGATTAACAGTTATTTTATTCTCCATTAATCCCGCACCGCGCCCGTCACCCGAGACGACAGATGTTAGGTCTCTTATACCCGGTAATTTGAATAGCTACAGTGCCCTCATCCCGAAACATAGAAGTGCAAAACACTTTTATTTCACGGGACGATATCTGGCACTGCGGTGGTACTTACCTAGACGATACAGTACCGAGTGTACCTTGTCTTTGAAACTTAACAACTAAGGCATTAATCATAGTACTGGACTTGGCACTCATTTAGAAAAGAAAGAAAACATTTATTGATTTAATGCACCGCAACACAATCACATGTAAAACATATCAAATAAAACAACAATAAAAAATAACACAGAAACAACATGTGCTACGATGCCTGAATCAAACGGACTCACTCAGCATAAGCCAGGGACACCAGTAGTGAACCCTGGCGCCGATTTTCAGTGAGCCCGGTTGAGTCGGCGCACGGACGATGTTGTTGCTAAAAATACTTAAATAAATAACTACATATTACTTACATATACAATGATTCACATTTATGTTTTTGATGGATTATATATTATACTTATTATTGTCACACAATTTATTTATATATTTATTTGCCAGAATACAAAGGAAAATATAGTTGGTACATAAGAATTATCGAATGTACTCAGCCTGTGTACAGGCGTGCAAATATTAAAATATGTCAGAAGATTTACAGTTTTAGTTGAATAAATATAAATTGAATACACAAACGCAAAAGCCAACAATTTGGAGAATAACATTGATAATTGTTTCAAATGTCATGAAGTAAAATAAATGTGTAAAATAATAATCATCCATAAGTATTAATCATTCAAATAGTGCTTTACACGGTAGAATCGCTTTTCACTTAAAAAATACATAATTTTAATTTAAAATTATTGGTTTTATTATTTTTTGGCTACAAGCCTAACTAGGCTGAAGTTAACAAATTTATAAGAATTTCTTCATCATCATCAGCTCATTAAATGTCCCCACCGAGGGGCACGAGCCTACCCGTGTAGGGTGTTAGGCCTTAGTCGTCCACGCGGGCCCAGTGCGGGTTGGACGACTTCACGCACAACCTTTGAATCTCTTCGCAGGCGTGCACAGGTTTCCTCACGATGTTTTCCTTCACCGTAAGAGCGTCGGAAAACGTACATATATTTTTCGAAAATTCGAAAACACATTGGAACGTGGCAGGATTTGAACCTCAGCCCTCCCGGTAGGAGGGCGACAGTCCACACCATTGAGCCACCGACGTGAAGAATTTCTTATTAAAGGAAAATTTCAATGGAGATGCCTAAATAAATAAAAAATGCAACTTAGTGTATACAATGGCATTCTGTCAAATATACAAAGAAACTAAGTTTCGAAGGAGTTAAAAGTTTTAGTACTTAGAAATTAGTAACCCTCTAACTCAAAGTTTTAGTATTTTTAATGAGAAAGTTTTACTAGTTCTGTCCTAAACTACATATATACCTGTTTGATTCCAAAGTCTTGTGAGCATATTGTACGAGAGTGATGCCCATACACAGGTTTCCGATGATGTGCCCCAACCAGCTGGCCAACCTGCTGCTTTGTCCACTCACGCAGGAGCACAAGGACTTCTTCATGGAGCGCATGGCCGTCGCCATGAGCTACCAGTCAGGTAGGGACCATAGCACTCTTCTCTCTCTCTTCAACCTATCGCAGTCCACTGCTGGACATTCTCTCCCCCATTTGCGCCAGATATCCCGATCCTCCGCTTCCAGCTTCCACCAGCGACCTTTCGTAAGTCGTCGGTCTATCGGGCCTGAGGGCGTCTTACGCTACGCTTGCCAAGACGCGGTCTCCACTCCAGAACTCGACTGCTCCACCGGCCCGAGGCCCGACATACGTGACCAGCCCACTGCCACTTCTAACTTGCTGATCCGGCGGGCTTATGTCGGTAACTTAGTTCTCTACGGATTAAATCATTTCTGATCTATACCTAAAGAGACTCCAAGCATAGCTCGCTCCATTGCGCGTTGAATGACTTTGAACTTGAACCAATCTTAATCTATATCTCATAAATATATATAATCATCATCCATCAGCTTATACGTCCCCACCGAAGGGCACGAGCCTACTCGTATAGGGTGTATAGGCCTTAGTCGGCCACGCGGGCCCAGTGCGGATTGGACGACTTCACGCACAACCTTTCTGAACTGTGTTCATTAAACTAAGTTCTCAAATGGCTTATGCTTGTATTAAAATGTATATATAATATATATATATATATATAATCATCACCATCAGCTTATATGTCCCCACGAAGGGCACGAGCCTACTCGTATAGGGTGTATAGGCCTTAGTCGTCCACGCGGGCCCAGTGCGGATTGGACGACTTCACGCACAACCTTACTGAACTGTGTTCATCAAACTAAGTTCTCAAATGGCTTATGCTTGTATTAAAATGTTTTGTAACAAATTTTTCGAAATGTAATAGTCTCAATATAACATTTATTCAACCGGAAGTAGTACAGTTATAGTGTTGACTTCCGATTAAAGGGTATAAATGATGATTGTAAGCACAGACATCAGAATATACATTAGACTGGACAAGCCGCCAAGTTTATAGGCAGTCCCAGTGTCGCAATTTCTTTTCGGTTCTTACCTGTGAAAAGTTATTATATTTCTTGGTAAATTTACTGATTCATTGCGATGATGGCATGTTTCAATTGCACAGGATGGCATTTTGGAAAAAAAAACGGTAATTTCTTCTAATATTCGTGCGTCTTGACTCGTCTCACAGAGCGTAAACTGGTAGCCAGTGTATGCTCGTTGAGCTTACAGTTGTCGCTCTTTAAACGCGGCTTGTCCCATCTCCTGTATTGGCAAATCTGTGATTGTAAGCATGGAGTTGATGGATTCTCTTGTTCAGTGTAAAAGAATCAACATCTCTTGTGGAAATTGTTTTGCTGTTTTTATACACTATCTGTTGTGGTTGTTTACTAAAGAATAATCGTTCATTACCTTTGATAAATCTTTGTATTATAGCTCTTAAGTATCAGTTGCAATACAGATGTCGCAAGGAACATGTTTTATTTATTTATTAGACGGGGCTACATTCAAAATTGAACCTTATATCCTGAACACTATTAATAAATATGTAACGGTGTCCCCCCGACAGGGCAGCGGTCGGGGCGGCTGGTGGCGGGTCCGCAGTTCACGCCGCGCCTCTACACGGACGACACGTGGGGCTCCATGCTCACCGTCGACAACTTCCACTCGCTGCCCAGCTACCACACCAGGACCTTCATATTCTCCACCAAGTCAGTTCACGTCATGTGACATTTACTTAGTTTTTTATCACGGTCAGAACGCTCACCGGTAAGTGATACGTCTGATCATAACAGAGGGATTTTTTACTTAGTCTGTTATCACGGTCAGGATCCTCACCGGTAAGTGATACGCCTGACCATAACAACAAATAATACTTTTATGATGAGTATTAAGATATATATTAAATTTAGAGATATGGAACTCAATGAATTCAGACTAAATATTAAAGATTACCTATGAAACATATGTTTCTATAGAATTCAAGAATATTTGAACTATAAGTCAAGAGTTTATTTTTATTAATTTTAAATTTAAAATGTACAAACAAATGTGCTTTTTTTATGATATAGGGAGCAAACGAGCAAGAGAGACACCTGATGGTAAGTGTTTACCTCCGGCCAGGAACAACGGTGACATCAGAAGTGCCACCGGTGCGTTGCTTGCCTTTTAGGTAGGAATATGCTCTTTTCTTAAAGTTTCCCATGTCATACTTGTCAGGAAATACCGCTGCTGGTAGGTCGTTCCATATTACTAAAGTACGTGGAAGAAAATTGCGCATGAATCGAACTGTAGTCGAACGCCAACCATCAAGATGATGAGGATGCAATTTCATCTTGTGGCGGGTAGTCCGATGATGAAATTCAGCAGCAGGTATCAGATCGAACAGTTCGTTGGACCTTTCTTTCCAGGTCTAGCATAGCAGACGTGCCGCCTCAGGACAAGCTGACCGAGTGGACGGTGGACCTGTACCCGAAGGGCGTGTGGTTCCGCAAGAGCCTGCTCATCGTGTGGGCGGGCACCTACGACGTAAGCCACGCCCACTCACATATACACACATACTTCACCAATAAACGTAGTCGATAGCGGAGCTAAATACAATGGAAACTATATAGGCTCTTGACGGATTCTTTTGCTTATATTTATCCTTTGTTTAGTACAGTCAGGATAGATGCTTAGTTTGGGACTAGATGGCGCTGTATTTGTTTGTTTATAAATTTTCAACTTAGTCTGTCGGCGCCAACTGCTGGCGCCACCTAGTGAGGACGTCACGGCAACATGAAAGAAGCCTGTGTAAGAAGCCCGTTACTTCTTGCTCGACACATTTCGGCCGCGACTCATCTGTTTTTTACCAATTTTGTATTTTACATTCAAGAAAATAATTGTACTACAAAATAAACGTCGTTTACAAAAAATTAAAAGGAGCTTTAAGTTTGAAGACAAAAAGACTAGAGCCCTCCTGCCACTAACAAAGTCTATTTCTTCAGAAGATATGGCACGTACCGCTTTTCTCTCTAAACATTAACAAAGTTACTAACCCCACTTGACATTTTCGAGTTTGGGCAGCCCTTAAGATCGTTGCATGCCTCGTGAAGCTGTAAAGGCCATCTGCGGCTAACAGCAGTAGTCAGAAAAACAAACTATCCCTTGGAGTGATAGTGGTAGTCAATTTTTAGTGTTATTCAGTTATGATAGGTTTCAACATAAACTTTAATTTGTATAGCAATTCAGTCATGTCGAGTTTCTTGCCGGAGCCTTCTCGTTAGATAACAACATTGCGAACCGGCAGTAGAATCGTTTTATTTTATAAAATATATTATTGTTGTTTTGACGATTCAAAAGTATCTTTTAAGATTTATTTGAATAAAGCATTTTTGAATTAGAAATTTGTCGAACATCAAACTTCGGAGAGCCCTTAGTCCAACAGTGGCCAATAGTTTTGTACAGGGTATTGTATTTAGCCCCGTTACAGTTTGTCTTTATTTACATAGGTAAATTTTACCGCTAAAAAACTCATACTACTCGGGTTCATACATCGTTAGCAATAGATACAATATATAGGATTTTTAGAGTAAAATATGATAATCCTAATAAGGCCATAGAGCCTAGCAAACTTTATAACCTAAACGTTTCCTATATCTAAACAGGTTGGTTTGAAATGGAATATGTTTTTTATTTAAAGAGGGTCCCGCTAACAAGGTCGAAGCAGGAGATGGGTTGAACTAATTGGACCATAATCAAAAAATATATTTGTATGGTGTAAATATGTGTAACTCATATTTATTCTCTTATGTGTTACTCGATCATACAAATATCTCAAAAAATCTGTTACTTTCACATTACTTCAAGGAAAAGCAAATGGTAATACTGATATTGTGTTCCCAAATTCATACTTTCTTTGTTATTTGATTGCTTAATTTCAAAACATGGTGTATTTATGTCGATATAATGCAATCCAAGTTTGAGATGCTCTGCTGATTTTCTTGAAGCATTTCACAGTTACACTGAGCTATTAATTTGCTGTTGTTTCATTATTTCCTATTATAATCCAATAATAGCTTTATTTAACAGCGGCCGCAGAGGAGAAAGGTTTGAGCAATGTATTTGATGTTATCGCATAAGTGTCCAGAACAAAATCTAGCCCAGTTGTTTCTTACCTATGCAGGGCCCTCTCAAAATATTTTGAAATAGTTAATTTAAATTCAAGCTACATATGTTTAGAGATCAATGTCCATATGCAATATTAAACCCAAGATCTTTGTTCAGTGAAGCATTCTAAGTGATGGAAAACGCTATTTAAAAATTGCTAAAATTCACCTAAGTACGCAAATTATAATAACTTGATATGTGATCAGTTCTTAATTAGAAATGCATGTTAATCTTATAACAGACATAAGATTTCAATTTTAAAAAGGTAGTTCTGTTGTCGCTGTCACATTAGAAATTTCGTAAAGTATATTAAATTGCCGTATTGAACAATTTAAAAGCCAATACGAATGTTATATGAACTAAACAAAAACGTAGAACTTTCTTGTAAAACGTGTAGTTCTAAATTTCAAAACTACCCTTTCATGCTCTATTCTAAATAATTACATATTAGAAATTCCTTTTTTAAATTTCATTTTAAATACATAAGTCAATCAGGGCTTGACTAGTTCGTCAATACGGGAATTTTATATTATTAAATTTTGTTACGTAGTTCTATCGTTTTCGTATGAAGTTATTTTCATATCTTATTTTGTAGTAAGTTTTACTGTGTTTTAAAAATGATTGTTATGAAGTTGGGCACCCATCAGTAACGGTGCGCGTTGTTGATGGGTGCCCAACTTATTTAATGTGCTTCAATCGATTTTTGTTTGAATTACCACCTTACTGAATCATGATTTCTGTAGTGTAAGAAAGATAATAAAAGAAAAGATTTGACATATTATATCATTTTAATGTCTAAATTTTTGGTTCTTATGGATAAATCTACCTCTTGATTCACATAGATTTCTACTTCCGACCAATCAGTCGATAGATTTAATTTACCCCTAAGAGAAAAATTATGATAAAATCTCTGTCTACTATTATAGTAAAGTTTGTCATTGATGCAAAACATTCTGTGGCAGTCCACTTTTGGGATTTTGCAATTATCTCCACGCGGGGCAAGCGGAGATACAATCACTTTTTAAAAATAATGTGAGATTGAGATGTGGTTTATACCAGTTCCCTGCTGAATTAAAAGAAATGTTGCAATGTTATGGAAAATCGATTGATGTGCATGAGGCGTGTGTGGGCGGGGTCGAGCAAGATGTGGGTGGGGTTAGGCAATATCTGGGTGGGGTCGGGAGAAATTTGGGTGGGATTTGGTGTTCTCTAGGTGGGATTAGGTAAGGTTGGGTGTGATTACTAGGTGGTAGACTATATATATGGATGGTATTGGGTGGGATTAGGTGAGATGTGGGTGGGTTAGTTGAGATGTGGGTGGGGTTAGGTGAGACGTGGGTGGGTCAGGTGAGATGTGGTTGGGATTAGGTGAGATGTGGGTGGGATTAGGTGAGATGTGTGTGTTGTTTGGGTGGGATGTTGTATATTGTGTAGCAGTATAGAGTGCGTGCAGGTGCCGGACGTGGTCCTTCGTACGGTGCGGCTCAGCCTCACGTGCCACAGCGCAGACGACCCCGCGCGGACCGACGACGTGCGCGTCAAGGTTAACACTTTCATTTATATACCATATAGAAACAGGCTGATATACAACCTTTTGTTTCTGGCATCCAACATACGGCGAGCTGTAGATGCTGGCCGTATTAAGGTTAATGAGACAAATTAACAGTATATATAAAATACAGTCATCATCATCATCAGCTCATCAAACGTCCCCACCGAGGGCACGAGCCTATCCGTATAGGGTGATTAGGCCTTAGTCGTCCACGCGGGCCCAGTGCGGATTGGACGACTTCACACACAACCTTCGAATCTCTTCGCAGGCGTGCATGAAGGTTTCCTCACGATGTTTGCCTTCACCGTAAGAGCGTCGGATAACGTACATATATTTCCGAAAATTCGAAAATACATTGGTACGTGTCGGGATTTGAACCTCGGCCCTCCCGGTAGGAAGGCGACAGTCCACACCACTGAGCCACCGACGCTCAGTGGTGGTGGTAAAATACAGTAACAGGTTCCAAACAACTGATGGTGATATAAATTCCTCCGCCTATGTATATGTTGACAATACTTCATCTCACCGGGTGTACCTACTGTTTCCTAGAGTTCTTTTATACGGTTGCTGTCATTCACAAATATTTCAAAGGCCCCATTTACTAAATTCGTACACTGTAATCATGTATTATCAATGCAAATAATAAATTTAAATTAATGAAAACTTAATTTTTTTCACGTTTTTATAATTTTACATCGTAATGTATGCAGACAGCAGCGCCATCTGTCCTCTGCCAGTCCTCTATCTGTCCTATAATATGTTTTAAGGACAGTTTACAATACGTACATTTGATACATTCACAATATTCATTTGTACGAGATACTGAAAGTAGTGAAGCCTTAATTACATATTAAGTAAATATTTTTTGTGTCCCCATAGCTATGCTGTACAAGAAGGCAATGTGCTCTCTAATGTGTCGTTATAGGCTTCTAACGCTAATGATGATTTTATATTGACGACCCATTTGGTGTATTTGGTGTTGTGGTTGAGACGTCGGCTGCAACACCAAGGGTTCCGGGTTCGATCCCCGGGCACTACAAACATTTGTGTGCATGAACATGTCTGTTTGTAATGGTCTGGGTGTTTTCTATGTATGACATGTATGTATTTACAGAAAAAATATAATATAAGTATGTTTATCTGTTGTTAATAATACAGGCTTCACGCTTAACTTGGGGCTAGATGGCGCTGTGTGAATGTCAGTGGATATTTATTTATATAAGTGTGTGTCGTGTGTGGGTCGCAGATCGGCGTGCTGGTGTGGGGCGTGCAGAAAGGCGTGGAGCACGTCACCACCGTCGTGGAGCGCATACATCGCTTCTCGCCGCAGAACAGGTCACAACAATATTTTTTAATTTAATAATAATAATAATATTTTTTTATTTCAGTAAAAACTTATATCTAGTGACAATGTAGATTGGAGCCCCCATTTAAGCAAATGGTGCCTGTGTTTGGAGACTCCGCTCTTCCGTAGCTTAAAAGAATTAAACTTACAATAAATTAAGTTACAAAATAAAATATATAAAACAGCGTAGAAATGTTTGTTTGTGTGCAATTTATCATCAGTTCATTATGCCCCCACCGAGAGGCACGATGGACTGGCAAAAGGTCGCTGGTGGAGGCTGGATGAGAAAAGCGGAGGACTGGGATATCTGGTGCAAAATAAGGGATACCTATATCCAGCAGTGGACTAAGATAGGTTAAAGAGAGAGGGAAAGGGACACCGTAAAGGGTGTGACCCCGGGCCCAGTGCGGATTTGCCTACTTCTCGCACAACCTTTGAATGTCTTCGCAAGTTTACCCACGATGTTTTCCTTCACCGTAAGAGCGTCGGATAACGTACATATAATTTCGAAAATTCGAAAACTCATTGATACGTGGCGGGATTTGAACCTGCGTCCTCCCGATTGGAAGACAACAGTCCACACCAAGGAGTCATTTTATAGTTATTTTTTGTGTTTTTTATATTTGATAATGATTTTCTTGCATTGTGTAGTTTGGAACATTGGTATTAAGTAGGCATATGTACCAGGGTGCTGAACATCGACGGCGCGGTGGACTTCGACGAGCTGAACACTCCGCTGTACTCCCCGGGCGCCAGCCACCGCGACTCGCCCGCCCACGCCTCCACCCCACCCACGCATCCGCGCCCTAGGTATGGAATTCTATACGAATAATAACCAAAGAGGCTTACACCATAGACCTTGAGGGAGGCTTTACAGAGAGCATATTTCAACAATGTTTTGTGTGGTTTCAAATTGTGGAAAGAATATTTTGATTTAGAACAATAGATTGAAAAATTTGGAAAATATCCTAAAATTATTGCTTCAAAAAATAATTATATTATTTTGTTATATAAGAGAGTTATGTTTCAAAAAAGCGCATTCATCCGATTTTTATGAACAAAGTGTACAGGACGGTCAGGACGCTTATCCGATGGTAAGTGATACGTCTGGCCATGACAGAGCGGCATTGATTAAGACTAACAACTGATAGACAATTTAATTCTTCATCAATGCCGCACGTCGCCCGTCACCCAAGACAACAGATGTTAGGTCTTATACCCGGTAATTCACTAGCTACAGTGCCCTCGTCCCGAAACACAAAAGTGCATAACACTCCTGTTTGACGACGATATCTGGCACTGTGGTGGTACCTACTAGACGACTCCGTACTGAGTTTACCACCTAATAAATTCTGCAGTGATAGGCTGCATTGTACGGTCAACACCGCACATTTTCCTGTCAGTATCGAGTGTACCACCTAGTAAAAGACGTGAAGAAGTCATCATCATCAGCTCATTAAACGTCCCCACCGAAAGGCACGAGCCTACTCGTATTGGGTGATTAGGCTTTAATCGTCCAGGCGAACCCAGTGCGGATTGGCGAACTTCACGCATAACCTTTCAATCACTTCGCAGGCGTGCGCAGGTTTCTTCACGATGTTTTCCTTCACCGTAAGAGCGTCGGGTAACGTACATATATTTTCGACATTCGAAAACACATTGGTACGTGGCGGGATTTGAACCTCAGCCCTCCCGGTAGGAGGGCAACAGTCCACACCATTGAGGCACCGACCCTCCGGTGAAGTAGTACCAAAGATAAACTAATACCTTAGCGAACTTGTCCCTGTATGAGTGTACTAGGCGTGTGTGTGATTACACATTGTGTTGTTAGCAGGCGTTGCTCTCGGTGTTCGGAGGAGGAGGAGGAGGCCGAGCCGCGACACCTCATCGGACCCAACCGCGACCAGCTCAGGGTGAGTCTGACACTTATACACACTATCATCATCATCATCAGCTCATTAAACGTCCCCACTGAGGGGCACGACCCTACCCGTATCGGGTGTATAGGCCTTAGTCGTCCACGCGGGCCCAGTGCGGGTTCGACGACTTCACGCACAACCTTTGAATATCTTCGCAGGCGTGCGCAGGTTTCCTCACAATGTTCTCCTTCACCGTAAGAGCGTCGGATAACGTACATATATTTTTCGAAAACTCGAATACACATTGGTACGTGGCGGGATTTAAACCTCAGCCCTCCCGGTAGTAAAGTGACAGTCCACACCATTTAGCCACACTATACATGTCAAATACTCCTTAAAAACATTATAATATTTTTTAATTGTGGTCCCCCATTACTTTGTCCATTATTGTCAAAAAACCTTAACGACATGCCACAAATCTCTTCACAAAAAAGGTTGCATATTTAACACTTATGTTAATTTGATTACAGTAAAAATGTCAATAATTAAGTTATCATTGTTTTAATTCTTCATTAATAGACTTAATTTAAATAATATCTTAAAACTCCGCATCCGCATTCGCATCCGCGGATGTCAGCCTCCAAAACTCCGCATCCGCATTCGCATCCACGGATGTGAAAAATCAGCACCCGCAACATCCCTAGTTTATATAATCGTAATGATTAATTTTTTGTACGTACTTTTCCATGTTAATTGGGTTTTTAAAATCCCCTAAATATCTGCCGATGTTGGGCGCAAATTTCCTTTACAGCTTCACCGGGCAAGTGGCGAGCGCCAATGGTCCAGTCTTACAGGGTTGCCAACCCCGAAATGAAATTCCTCGTACATAAGCAGATAAAAATCTCGTACATTGACTTTCGAATCTCTAAAAAATACGCTTTTATCATTAATAATACTAAATAAAATAAACATTCGCTAGCTATTTACTAAATAAAAACATCGCTCTGTGATAGAGACGACTAATAATACGGAGAACAAAATGTTTTATTCATCGGAGTTTTCCAGTTGACATAGCTACTACAGTCTGCAGATCGCCTAAATACAACCAATGGGTTTATTTTCTGTAAAAGTTCTAGCTCTGATAGATGTTACTAGTTTTTAATATGTAGCATGGTCATATTACAAAATCTCGTACATAATTGTACGAGGTCGATAGTGATAGGTCGGTGATAGGTCGATAGTGATAGGTCGTACCTCGTTCCTCGTACAAATCTCGTATTTGTACGAGGAACCTCGTACGTTTGGCAAGCCTGCAGTCTCAATAATGTAATGTGTTTTCCGTCAGATCCAAGTGGTGATTCTGCCGTTGACGGAGTACTGCGACGTGGGCGCCTGACCCGAGCCCGAGCCCGTCTGGATGTAGACACAAACGCACGCAGACACGATGCTACACAGACATAAATAAAGGCAAGTTTATGACAATGACAGCATGACTTAATTCATGCTCTTATGTAACCAAATATAATATTAAATAATGTCAACAATGGTAAATAACTAAAATTGTTAAAAACAAATTTTCGAATAATAATTTAGTCAAAAATTTGTCCAAAATTCCCGTAACGCGGCGTTAGCACCTTAATATCATATATTTTATATGTAGGCACGTGAAATTGATGGCACGAGTGTGCATTAGCCCGGGTCAGTACAATGTAACGATTATTTACCACGATAATTGTGCAACAAAATATTGAATATTTTCTGTAAGATTAGAAATTTAATAAAATGTATCTCTTGGTTTTAACTTTTAAACAATAAAAATCTTCCGAAAGTGTGAACACTATTATTTCAACATATTTATTGATGTCGTAATTAACTCAACCAATCTTTACGATTTCCTAATAATGTGAATGCATTATATAAGTATGTGTAGTTACTTAAAAATGTTATGCGATACGAGTAAGCATAAAAATAGATTTATATTTTTCTCGTTTTCTCTTAAGAAAAGCATATTATATACTTTATTAGGCTTACGAATATGATTTGTAGTTGCAATGTATATATGGATAATTCTTTAGTTAGTTATGAATGTAAGTAATCACTTATTTTAATAATGAAATGTATTACTGTTATCTTTGGTACTGTTTTAGTAAAAAAATACCAATTACAAACACAAATTAATTGTGAAAATGTTTCAGATAAATATTCTTACAATAGCTTAGAACAGATTCGTACAATTTAGTATTATAAGTAAATGTAAGTAAACTCAGCCTCCAAAACATTAATATTGTGTTTGCAGTGGGCTGGATTTTAATATTTTCATGTCATGTAGTGTCAACTTCCTACGCATTTAATTTGTACACTATATGTGCTCCTTTATGCATTGAATTTAGACATTTTATTAAATGTATCATTAAATAAACGTCTGCCTAGCTATAATTATAAATAATATCTAATAGTAAATAAAACCCTTCTTAATTTTTTTTTGTTATGTAAGAAACAAACATTTTATTTTCACTGTACTAGACTTGGAAATTGTTTTTAATTTGAATTAATTGTTGTTCGTGAAATCTTGGATTTTTTCCATAACCTAGATGTAATTTACCCAGCGATTGCACCACGATTGGTGGTTTATTTTTATAATTGTGTAACGCCTCTTTACATAAATGTGCAATATAAACATGTACGTAGTTTGTTAACAAAAAATAAATTTAATTTAAAACCTATGCTTCTTTCATTTATTTGGAATCAATCTGGGGGCGCGGTAGTGTTGAAGGGGTCGGTAGAGTTAGGTCGCGTAAATTCAGAAGCTTGGCTCTGCATGAGACCTGATATCTTTTTTTTATTTCTGATGGGCTTACTCTTGAGCACAGACTATCCTATGGGAAGAGACGTGCTCTAAGATGGAGCGAGTTTGCCCAGAAAAAGCCTATTCATTCTTTTTTTGAATGCCACAGGGTTGTATGTGGCCGGAAACGCAGGCAGGCAGCACATTCCATTCATTAGCAGTACGCATAATGAAAGAAGACGCGAAACGCTTAGTCCGAATACGGGGAACGTCAACTACAAACGGATGAAATTTTGCAGTTCACCTTGATAACCTATGGTGAAAGGGTGACGATGGGATAAGTGCTGGAGCTCGGAAGAACACTCATCAAAGTAGAGCCTGTAAAAAACTGACAAACATGTTACTTTACGGCGGTGGGATAAGCTCTGCAGTTTGGAATTAACGAGCGCTTTATCGCCAATCTTTTTCACAGCGGAACCTTTATATGGTCGTCTGTTGCCAAGACGACTACATGAAATGTTTTTAAAACTAGACAATGACGATGACAGACAGATGGCCGATGTTAAAGTAAGAGGACATGTAAATAAAATACGACTATGCAAATAAAAATATTTATTACAGAAACATATTGCAGAAATATATAAAACATATAGGTTTCACATGACTATGCGTCCGACGGAGTCACGCGTGGCGCAGACGCTGTTGCACGCTACTATTTATTGATACTTAAATTTTCAACACCGAGCGCCGCGCCACTTTCCTCATTTGACAATACACATTAAATCAACATTTAACAGATAGGTACAATAGTATTGTTTAATGAAATGTCATTATACGATACAATACAAAGGAGAGAATCAAGAGAATAAAATAATAACATCTGGGCTTTCAGCCACTTAATTAGATTTTTAGCGGGTTTGTAGACATATTTGTCGTTTATTATACATTCACCCGAATAAACAATCTTTAGAAACATGATTAAAATTTTAGAAAGCACATAATTCAATAAGTATACTGGGGAAGCCCAAATTAAGCACATCATGGCAGAATATGCGCGTTGAGTTAAACATATATTTTGCCTTATACAATATGGATACCAGTGTTAGTATTTATAGTAAAATTACTGTAAATAGAAGCTTGCACGTTAATACGCGACTTTCATATTTAATAGCAATAAAAAAAATTAAGTACTTACATAAATCTTCATAAACTTAGTCNAATCTGGGGGCGCGGTAGTGTTGAAGGGGTCGGTAGAGTTAGGTCGCGTAAATTCAGGCTTGGCTCTGCATGAGACCTGATATCTTTTTTTTATTTCTGATGGGCTTACTCTTGAGCACAGACTATCCTATGGGAAGAGACGTGCTCTAAGATGGAGCGAGCTTGCCCAGAAAAAGCCTATTCACTCGTTTTTTGAATGCCACAGGGTTGTATGTGGCCGGAAACACAGACGCAGGCAGGACATTCCATTCATTAGCAGTACGCATAATGAAAGAAGACGCGAAACGCTTAGTCCGAATACGGGGAACGTCAACTACAAACGGATGAAATTTTGCAGTTCACCTTGATAACCTATGGTGAAAGGGTGACGATGGATAAGTGCGAGCTCGGAAGAACACTCATCAAAGTAGAGCCTGTAAAAACTGACAAACATGTTACTTTACGGCGGTGGGATAAGCTCTGCAGTTTGGAATTAACGAGCGCTTTATCGCCAATCTTTTTCACAGCGGAACCTTTATGTGGTCGTCTGTTGCCAAGACGACTACATGAAATGTTTTGGTGTATCAATCTTAAAACTAGACAATGACGATGACAGACAGATGGCCGATGTTAAAGTAAGAGGACATGTAAATAAAATACGACTATGCAAATAAAAATATTTATTACAGAAACATATTGCAGAAATATATAAAACATATAGGTTTCACATGACTATGCGTCCGACGGAGTCACGCGTGGCGCAGACGCTGTTGCACGCTACTATTTATTGATACTTAAATTTTCAACACCGAGCGTCGCGCCACTTTCCTCATTTGACAATACACATTAAATCAACATTTAACAGATAGGTACAATAGTATTGTTTAATGAAATGTCATTATACGATACAATACAAAGGAGAGAATCAAGAATAAAATAATAACATCTGGGCTTTCAGCCACTTAATTAGATTTTAGCGGGTTTGTAGACATATTTGTCGTTTATTATACATTCACCCGAATAAACAATCTTTAGAAACATGATTAAAATTTTAAAAGCACATAATTCAATAAGTATACTGGGGAAGCCCAAATTAAGCACATCATGGCAGAATATGCGCGTTGAGTTAAACATATATTTTGCCTTATACAATATGGATACCAGTGTTAGTATTTATAGTAAAATTACTGTAAATAGAAGCTTGCACGTTAATACGCGACTTTTTCATATTTAATAGCAATAAAAAAAATTAAGTACTTACATAAATCTTCATAAACTTAGTCTATATAAAAAGTCCTTACTATAAAATCTCAGTTATCAATTAATTTGACTGATGCAATGTAAATGCAGTAATTAAAAGCAAAGTTACGTTAGACCAACGAAAATAATATTCAAAATATTACCGACTCGTACACATTATGATTTTATCACTTTAATATCTAAGTTAAATGACAATGTAATAAAGTTAATATACAACGGAACCATATTTTCGTTACACAAATATAATGCACCGGTTGTGACTACTAAACTTGTTCTCATACAGATACCGCCGGCAGGTGCCGGCCGGTCGGGTGCTAACTGCTTTTTGGTATTAACAGTCTTTATTCACTTACAACGAACTAGGACGAATACTTTACCAAAGTGTCTTTTCGATTTATTGTCCATTCACAAATTCTTATACGAAATATCAGACCAAAACGTGGGACGCAATATTTAAAATCTATTTTTTTTATCACAGTATTGCATTTTAGAAATACATCGAAATCTAAGCTCTTGGGAGAAATCAAATACATTGCGATTAGTCATGGAGTTGAATGGTAAACACGTGTTGAGGTGGCGTCGGGCGGAGACACTCACTCCAGCAGCGCGCGCGGGAACAGGTTCATGGCGGCGAAGTCCTCCAGCACCTGCCGTACAGAGCAGCTTCCATAAATATTTTCTTACCATTAGGACTCGGATAAATAATGAACTTACTAGATGTGTAATCCCGAAGAAATATCAACCAAAAAATGTCCGAGCCGCTTGACACATGCGTTAACTTATAGTTATATTTATGACATTAAATTATTTATTAAAATTTTGACCTTAACGCGTCATTAAAAGAGAACAAAATCCAAAGCACGAGCATACTACTATATCACTATGAAATGTAGTGAGCACCTTATCTGGTGGAACCATATCGCTATGTTCTTCATTAGTTCCGAGCAGAAGATTGAGAGTATTTCTTTGAGCCTGGTGCAAGTTAATTTCCTCCATTATCAATGTGTAGAAGCATCGAGCAAATTCCCCACAATAGATCGCGTCAATACGACTGACAGCTTCACTTTCATCATTCGTCAGTTCTAGAAGTAGTAGGTAGGGTGCAGCATGAAGACTGATACTCTTGCCTCGAACCTGGTGGAATCTACAGCTATGTAAGTTACCTCGCGCAAATTGTCCTCGGTGGGTTTGGGCACAGAGATGGCGGAGTGCGGGCGCAGTCGTTCCCCGCTGAGCCAGAGGCGCCGGCCCGCAGCAGGTCGGCGTCGGCGTCGGCGCGAGCGGCGAGTGACCGACGCCGTGCCCGACACCTCCGCCCACGCCGTCAGGTGCTTGTCGTTCGCCTCCTCCGCTATCGACTCCAACTCTTTCTGCAAACAAATTGCAACTTTCTTACAATGAACTAAATATTAAAAATTTTGCGAATTTTCATTTGAATTTATTGTTTTAATTTATCATTCATTTTTTATTATTTAATTTTTCATTTTAATTTTTTACTGTTTTTGTTAATTTTAAAGTTTAATATAAGTGGATTTATATAATATGGATTTTTTATCTGAAATAAATGATTTGATTGATTGATTAAATAACTTATAACAATAAATGTCCAGTACACCATTTACACAGCGCCATCTAGCTCCAATTAAAGCAAAGCCTGTATTAGGGGTACTGATGAAATAACAACAGAGAGAGACTATAGAATAATTATTTTTTAAATACCTAGAAAGAAACCAGGGGACATGAATGCCGAATCCGATAGACCTGGTGTAGTAGCTGATATCTCAACCATTTCTGTATTTTGTAATATTTTTGTTTCATTTAATTTATTAATTACAAACATAGCTTTGTTATACATGTATAAATATTTTCTTTATAAAATATATAAAAATTAAAAATATTGCTGTGCCCTTGCCGTCTCAATGTGCCTTTTAAAAGACTATGTACTCCATTTATTGTTACTAATAAATCTATGAATCATCATCATCAGCTCATTGAACGTACCCACCGAGGGGCACGAGCCTACCCGTACACTATGTATAGGACTTAGTCGCCCACGCGGGCCCATTGATTGGACGACTTCACACATAACCTTCGAATCTCTTCGCAGGCGTGCATGAAGGTTTCCTTACGATGTTTTCCTTCACCTAAGAGCGTCGATAACATACATATATTTTCGAAAATTCGAAAACACATTGGTACGTACAGTCCACACCATAGAGCCACCGGCGCTCTAAATCGATGAATATAACTTATTAAATAGCATTGAATCAGTACCTTAGCAAGCGTCGAAATGGCCGTGCCATAGTAATCGTGCTGTATATTGAATATCTTGGAGACCAGGTCAGCGAGGCTGCCCTGCGTGGAGTCGGCGTCGTCCACCACGTTGTAGACCCCTGTGGCCGTGGGGCTGGTGCCCAGGGTCCAGGCGGCCGCGCACACGTCCCTCACGTGGACCGTGTTCATGCGAAGGTCTCGCGTCCACAACAGTTTCAGGGGCTCGCCTAGGTGCTTGTAGATCGCACCGCATAGCAGACGCGGGGCTAAATATACACAAGAAAATATATACTTTATTTATCAGAATGTAGAGACAAACTCGCGTCGAGCTCAATTTAAATTCGATTAGTGTGAGCGAGAGTGAACGCGGGCGTGAGCGCATTGGTAGATTTTTTTTCTCTTTATTTAGGATAACCAACAATTACACACAAGGATATATGTAAGTCTTATTAACTAAGTTTAGAGTCAATGTGCAACCAGCACCATTATCCATATATTATTAAGATAAAATTTAGTTACTTCGGAAGTACACAAAAAGAGAAAAGCTGTTCTATATTACTGCAAAGGCACAAATGTTGACTCAATATTACACTACACTACAAGCTACACAGAGATTCGATGGGTTTGTAAATTAAGAAATTTAAAAGGGAATTTGGGATAACAACAAATACAAATAACTATGCACTTTTTGAATGTTACACATAACATGATCACTGATCAGTAATCGATACTGAACCTCCATTTTTCTGGATGGGTTCGCAGAGTGTGATTTGTTTGCTGATGAATGGAAGGATATATTGTCGATATGCTTGAAGTTTTGTGAGAGATTTGATGAGTGAGAGTAACATTTTTAGATTCATTATAATGTATTATCTTTAATTATTTGTTAGTGTGATTAAACGTTATAATTAAAGTAAAATAAAATAAATATTTTTTTTGTGAAGTAGTTAAAAAATAGTGGTGTATATGTAGTTTCGGTAACTCACTCAAGCTCCTGCGGTCGCCTACGCCGTAGACGATGGCGGGCCTCAGCACCACGCTGCTCAGCTCGGGCTCCAGCTTCTTCAACGCCTGCTCCACCTTGTGCTTGTAGCGCGCCTCCACCGTCCACGGCTCCACCGGGTCGTCCTCCTTGTGCGGCTGGGCAACGCATCGGTGGACAACGTTTAGAACTGGACGACACAGCAAGTATTCCACTCTGGGACATACTTAGGCTTGTTGTATTTTTTTTATGACCCTTCTGCGCAAAAAAAATATTGGCCAAGCGCGAGTCGGACTTGTCCGTAGGGGGTACCGCAACATCAAATAACATAAAATAAAATATTTTTTATTTACATTTGCACCTACTAGAGCTTTATTATGAGAAAATAGTGGTTCATTGTTTATGTCGGATAAAAAAACTACACACTAGATACTGTATCATCATCATCAGCTCATTAAATGTCCCCACCGAGGGGCACCAGCCTACCCCTGTAGGGTGATTAGGCCTTAGTCGTCCACGCGGGCCCAGTGCGGATTGGACGACTTCACACACAACCTTTGAATCTCTTCGCAGGCGTGCATGTAGGTTTCCTCACGATGCTTTCCTTCACTGTAAGAGCGTCGGATAGGTATCGTTCAAACCAAATTTCGTTGTTCGATTTCATGGTAATGTAATTTCAGTTCAATGAATGGGGAACCCCAAAATGTATTTTTTTTTCAAGTTTCTTATCTAAACCTTATAGCTATCTACAGAATACATATACTTACCAAGTTTGAATAGTGCAGTACTCATAATTTCGAAGAAAAAAGCGTGTGACATACGGACGGACAGACAGTCATGACGAATCTATAAAGGTTCCGTTTTTGCCATTTGGCTACGAAATCCTAAAAAGGAGGCATTTATAATATATGTATATTGGTTCGGGTATAGTTACCTTGTCCCCGCTGTACATGTGTCCGCTGGAGATCTCGACGAGACGGGGCACGGCGAGCTTGGCGCAGGCGGTGGCCACGTTGGTGGCGAGCGTGAGGATGCCCTCGGCGTACACGGGCTCGGCCAGCCCGCCGCGCGTCTCGCCCGCGCAGTTCACCGCCAGCGACCACCGACCGCCCGCACCCGGATCCAAAGCCGCCGCGCAAGACCCTACTCCACGCAAACACCACTCGTTTTAATCAATAAACACACGCACTTCACAGGGAATAGCTTTCCGATGGACTTCTTTCTTACAGGGGCGTGTTTCCCTTAGGTGGGTTGTGTGCGTTGCACACGTGCGCCGCGGTGGTAGGGCGCTCGCATTATGAGTTCCTCCGAGGACCGCGCGAGCGCTAGGGGCGCTAGGGTTTGCACACGGCCGCCACATGACCTAGAGACGGCCCTGCTTTCTTATGAACATTGTTGAAATATTACAATTTCGCGCCTTTTGTTTCTATTTTATCTGTGCTCTAACTCTGTCAACATTACTACTAGCCGATGTATTTTTACGTTAATAAGGAGTCGGTTATTTTTGCATACAATACTACTCGTTTCCATTAAATATTAACAAACATGAAGATAACTAAAAACAGAGAATGGGGATAATACCAATTCTCACTTAACATACCTAAACTAATACTAACTCTAAATATGTACATTTAATAGAGACGGTTCGGAGCAGTTAACCCGCCAGCGACCACGACCTGCCCGCCCCACGCCGCCGCGCGCGACGCATACACCACTCGTTTTAATCATTATACGCACAATACACACGGAATGGACTTCATATAACCATCACGAAGATAAACTAAAAATAGGGTATGCAGATAATACCAAATCTCATCTTACGTAACTTAATACCAAATCTAGACATGAGACATAATGTGACCTAAAATGAGACAGTTCGTAGTCAATATACTAAAATAGGTAGTTAGTTGGCTATCTTCTTTACGCGTAAGCAAGTCAAAAGTAGCGCGCCGGCCACAGCGCGCGCACAAACAATAAGCGGATGTTCCCTGTAGTTATTATTCATATGCTACAAGCATGTGATGATGTGACGTGAAGTAAGATCAATTGCAAAACACTCATTATTTGTACACAAATGGAAACGAAGCACTGCAACCACTAAAATTAGAAAATATACTATTTAAAATAATTGTATGGTCATCTTTATTTTTTAAAATCATTTCAACGTAAACTTATATCGCTCTCTTGCCTGACAAACCGGCATTTTGCGATAGGGCTGTACTCTGCAGCCAAGATTATTATCTTATAATCAGAAAACTGACTTTGCTTGGTTTAATATATAAGTTGTAAAACAACAAAAAAGCTGCAATATCATGCACACACCAAAACTGTAAGCTCAGATAAAGTGTATAAGTGGAAGTGACTCATCACTTTGAGACAGCTTATCTTGTTACTAGAAATATCATTGACAGTATTCTTCATATAATGAGAATAGGAAATCATATTAATTCATCATCATCATTACAGTCTAGTTATCTATTATACAATGAATGCCTTAATGACTTCTATATATGCTATGTGGACACTACTCGAAAACCTTCCACCTAGCAACTTCCTATGGGTTCTGTTCTTTTATGGCTGTCCTCAATATTTTTTAATCAAGTTTTTTATTTAAAATTCCAGTTAACAATGATCTCTTAATATAAACAAAAAGAACAAGTTAAATTAATTTTGAATTCAATTGCACAAGGTAACACCTAATATAACCCTTTAAATAGCATGTTGATCAACCTTGAGCATTTTCAAAACAAAACTTTTGGTGAGAGACATACAGAAAAAAAAGAGTAAATAAAATTACACAATCTATATTTCTAAACAAAACCATTATTTTCTATCATTCAGTATGCCGGTAAGTAACTGCAATCTGTGCTAATCTAAGCCATACAGGTGCTCTAATCCTCAAGTACCAGGGACACTTACATTCCTTCATTGTGTCTCATATGTAATTAAAACCAGGCACAACAATTTTATTTCTACATTTTACCTCTCTTCACACATATTCCTTACAATGATGAAGTTAGCACTTCTCTATAATAAGTCAACAGGAAACGAGATTAAAATTCAAAGTGATATGAACTTTAATTAACCATGCCTACGTAAATACATTGACTTGCTACTTATATGCCCAGTGATAACAGGCTGTCTTCACAACACCTGTCTCCAATTTATCTGGTAGAGGATGGATGAGAAAAGTGGAGACCCAGGTTATGTAACACATAATGGGGGATACCTATGACCAGTAGTGAAGTGTTTTGGACTACTTAGTTTAAGAGAGAGAGAGAATCCAATAATGATGTAGTGTACCTTATTTAAAAGAAAAGAAATTCAAAATAATGGTCATGACCTTTTCAGCTGTACAAGCGGGATGTGTTATTTACAAATTAATTTCAAGTTTACAGATCCAGGTTGTGAAGCATGCTATCTAAAAATTAATGGTGCCCTGGCATAGTGCAATACAAAATCCATAAGGTCCAACTGCCCATGGCACTGCAACATTTGTAACCGGCTCAATATTATATATTTTTTTTTAAATACATACATATTATACATAGAAAACACCCAGACCAGACAAACAGGCATGTTCATACACACAAGTGATTGTATTGCCTGGGATCTAACCCAGAGCCCTTGGTGCAAGACGTCACACCATTACACCAGATGGATTGACATCAATCAAAGCTAGCAGTTTCAGTATGCCTCCAAGACATAAGCTGGTTATTGCTACAATTATTATCCTTAGTGCCATCCTTGCATATGGGTACTATGGCTGTGAAAAAGATATCAGATCTCAAGAAGAGGCAAGGTTCTGAATCAACATGACCTAACCCTACAAACCCTTACTGCAACAAATTCTACATATCAATAAATTTTGATTGCTGCTAAAATATTATTTTAAATCAAATTAAGGTCAGATCTATCTATTTAAAGTAAGTTGTTTATAATGACTCTAACAACTAATATGCATGAGATGCGATTTATAGGTACATCACATCATTCATTACATTTGACAATGCTTAAATGGCTACTTACCAGCATTTATGAGATTAGCACTTTTGTATTCCACGCGGGGGTCTTCAAATACTTTAGTATGGGTCGGGTTTAGAAAGGCCAGCTGCGGCGGAGTCTTGTCCACCACACGTACCCCGCTTACCAAGTCGTTAGTGATCAGATATTCCACCAAATTTCGCCCAATAAAACCGCAACCTAAACACATCACAAGTTATTATAAGCGAAACATGACTGTAATGATAATCATTATGAATATTAACTATAATTAATTCATTGACAATGTAACTTTTAGGCACTTAGGTAAAACATCAAACTTTACTAAAATACCTCCTAAAACCACCACCCGCGGCTTTGAATTCTCGCCGGTTGAATCAGACATTTTAACAATTCATTAACTTCGAAAAGAAAACTTGTAGATTTTCAGGACTATTTGCCAAACTGACTGGTCAGGGCAGTGTTGCCAGTATGATTTCCCAAAAAAGAACGGTTGGCTTTCCAAAAAGGTACGGTTTTTACATTCAAGGTACGGTTGGGCCGGGATATTTCTGCGAGGACTAGATTTTTTTATCAAGACTTTTAAATATGGAGAGATGTAGAGGGTGTCCTCCCTTTAAAAGGGGGGTAGCGGAAACCCCCTTTCCAAAAACAAATTTTCAAAAAGTACTTCATAACACTTTGGAAGGAAACCTTTTCCTTCTGCTGGCNAACAGGAAACGAAGATTAAAATTCAAAGTGATATGAACTTTAATTAACCATGCCTACATAAAACATTGACTTGCTCCTTATTTGCCCGGATAACAGGCTGTCTTCACAACACCTGACTCCAATTTTCTGGTGGAGATGGATGAGAAAAGTGGAGACCCAGGTTATCTGAACACATAATGGGGATACCTATGACCAGTAAGTGAAGTGTGTTTTGGACTACTTAGTTAAGAGAGAGAGAGAGAATCCAATAATGATGTAGTGTACCTTATTAAAAGTTCCTTATTTAAAAGAAAAGAAATTCAAATAATGGTCATGACCTTTTCAGCTGTACCAAGCGGGATGTGTTATTACAAATTAATTTCAAGTTTACAGATCCAGGTTGTGAAGCATGCTATCTAAAAAATTAATGGTGCCCTGGCATAGTGCAATACAAAATCCATAAGGTCCAACTGCCCATGGCACTGCAACATTTGTAACCGGCTCAATATTATATATATATTTTTAAATACATACATATTATACATAGAAAACACTGGGTGTTTTCTATGTATAATATGCATAGAAACAAAAACGGCATGTTCATACACACAAGTGATTGTATTGCCTGCGGATCTAACCCAGAGCCTTGGTGCAAGAGTCACACCATTACACCAGATGGATTGACATCAATCAAAGCTAGCAGTTTCAGTATGCCTCCAAGACATAAGCTGGTTATTTGCTACATTATTATCCTTAGTGCATCCTTGCATATGAGTACTATGGCTGTGAAAAAGATATCAGATCTCAAGAAGAGGCAAGTTCTGAATCAACATGACCTAACCCTAAAACCCTTACTGCAACAAATTCTACATATCAATAAATTTTGATGCTGCTAAAATATTATTTTAAATCAATATAGGTCATCTATCTATTTAAAGTAAGTGTTAATAATGACTCTAACAACTAATATGCATGAGATGCGATTATAGGTACATCACATCATTCATTACATTTGACAATGCTTAAATGGCTATTACCAGCATTTATGAGATTAGCACTTTGTATTCCACGCGAGGGGTCTTCAAAACTTTTAGTATGGTCGGGTTTAGAAAGGCCAGCTGCGGCGGGTTTGTCCACCACACGTACCCCGCTTACCAAGTCGTTAGTGATCAGATATTCCACCAAATTTCGCCCAATAAAACCGCAACTAACACATCACAATTAGTTATAAGCGAAACATGACTGTAATGATAATCATTATGAATATTAACTATAATTAATTCATTGACAATGTAACTTTTAGGCACTTAGGTAAAAACATCAAACCTTTACTAAAATACTCCTAAAACACCACCCGCGGCTTTGAATTCTCGCCGGTTGAACAGACATTTTAACAATTCATTAACTTCCGAAAGAAAACTTGTAGATTTCATGGGACTATTTGCCAAACTGACTGGTCAGCGCAGTGTTGCCAGTATGATTTCCCAAAAAAGAACGGTTGCTTTCCAAAAAGTACGGTTTTACATTCAGTACGGTTGGCGGGATATTTCTACGAGGACTAGATTTTTATCAAGACTTTTAATATGGAGAGATTAGAGGGTGTCCTCCCTTTAAAAGGGGGGTAGCGGAAACCCCCTTTCCAAAAACAAATTTTCAAAAAGTACTTCATAACACTTTGAAAGGAAACCTTTTCCTTCTGCTGGCGGTACTTCTAAGTTCTTTTCTACATTATTACTCGTTCCTATTTTCTGATCTATCTGTATGTAATTCACTTAATGAATAAATATAAGCCGCAATCTGGCATTTTGTGCGAATAGCAGATTACTCTATGTTCATGAGAAATTCCAGAATCCATAACATAACTTTTGTTTTTTCCTTATTTGATAAAAGCATCGGAGGAGCGTCGGTGGCTCAATGGTGTGAACTGTCGCCTTCCTACCAGGAGGGCTGAGGTTCAAATCCCGACACGTACCAATGTGTTTTCGAATTTTCGAAAATATATGTACGTTATCCGACGCTCTTACGGTGAAGGAAAACATCGCGAGGAAACCTTCATGCACGCCTGCGAAGAGATTCGAAGGTTGTGTGTGAAGTCGTCCAATCCGCACTGGGCCCGCGTGGCGGGTCACGGCCCAATCTTCCCATAGCTATGCTGTGTGGAAATTTTTGTGCCCTGCAGTGAACTGTTATAGGCTGATGATGATGAAAATAAAAAAACAGCAAAACTAACTGAACGGAAACCAAAGTATTTGTTTGCAATTAGCCCATTAAAAGACGAGATTTTATTATTCCGATCGCACTTTTTAATTATGTGATAATGTTATAGCCCCGAAGATTTTATTGTTCTATTTTTTGTAATTCATCGCTCCTAAGGAAGGAAGGAAGGCAAGAAATGTAAACTAACAGTTTTTGTTTGTTTTTGAAACTAATTTCGGAATAATTTTTTTGTAGTTTGTCGTAAAAAATAAATCACTAATATGGCAAAATACGTAAAAGGTACGGTCTACACTGAGGTAGGTACGGCTGTGTAATGAAAAGTACGAAATTCGTACTTTTTGGTACGGTCTAGCAATGCTGTCAGGGAGGTCAATGACAACTGGTGACTGTGACAGCTTGACTGATTGGTTGGTGACTGACACTTTTTTTCTTTCCTTATCTAGTATCCGTTGAAGATAATAAAAAAATCAAATGCTAGAGTGTGTCACGAAAGAAGTCCCGCAGATGGTGATATGATAGATATTTAGTGAAAATATCTTTAATGTTTACATACAGAACCTAAGATAAAATAATCAAGAACGTGTACAGCAACCTTTAAAAACGTACTTCTCACTGCACGATGCTTAATGTGTGTAGTTTTTATTACCTGTTAATTAAATGACTGTATTAAATTTAGGTCCATAAACAGAGCCGGTCGTATAAAGGACCTATGGGTCAGATACATGAACAATTTTTTGAATATAGTCTGAGAAATCACAGAACTTGAGGACACCCCTGAAAATGCTTGATTTTGCCAACATGCAAAATTATGACCTCACTTCTGTTTTAATTCCAGAAATTGTTATTATAACTCATATGAAACATGAAAAAACTTACGGGAAAAATAAAGGACTCAATGAGTAGAATTCAGTTTTCAAAGGTCGACGTGACGACGTTACCACGACGACCACAATCTCCTTTGAATCACGCAAAAATACCTTTGATTGTGGTCAACTCGCGTTCGTGAATGGAATAAGCTTGCTTGTAAACCTTCATTTCTATGGTGTCTCAGACTATATTCAAAAATTGTTCATGTATCTTTTTCACAAGACTTTAATACGGCCGGCTCTCCGACTATAAAGAACACTTATGAATGTTAAATGGAGCTATTGACTATGACTATGATCTAAAAACCCATTAAATAATGTACTATACTACTACATGAAATGAGGTACAGTCGTCCACGTGTTATTAGATAAAAAAATATTAAAAATTACAAATGTGGTGTTATGATAACCATTATAATCGCGGGACCAGATCAAATAGTATACCGATTCAGTACTAAACACCGCAATATAAAATAACAAAATTCAGTATCTGGTCCCACCAATATACCTAATGGTTAAACGTTATGTTATTGGGATCGTGGTATTCTTTAATATAGGTATTGTTAATAATGCCTAATCTATTATAGTAATATTGTAAATCTGGAGACTGTTTGAACCAAGAGTTGTAATCTCCTTGGTTTGATCGCGGTAATCTCAAGAACTACTGGTCCGATTTGAAAAAATATTTCATTGTTATAAATACCATTTACATATCAAGAAAGGTTATAGGCTATCTTCCATCACGCTAAGAACAATAAGATAATATATAATAAGATAGGAACAGCAAGGAAGAATGTTTCAAAAATTGGGGATTTTTAATTTAGAAAAAGTCATGTATATAAATGATATAAATCTTTATTCAAATAAATGTTGTTCATCACTAGTATTTCATTTAAAGCAAAATTGCCCGTGACATCATGATTTATATGAATATCTTAAGAGATATCGCTGTTTTAACTCACCTTTATAAACGAAGTAGCAGCTTAAACTTAGCGTTAGTTTAAAGTAACTATTCCACGCGGACGAAGACTATTAATAATTTAAAATGTAAGCGTAAATAAGTCTTTTACTTCATTTTGTGTTAAACACATAATTAAGAATTCCGATTGCCCTGTAGAAGTTTGAACCCCAACAGTCGGTCTTTTCAAGAAGTCTTTAAGAACACAGGGCAGTTCCTGTATTAGTTGTTAGTTGCGATGATCTTAAGTGCAGTACGAATAGGAAAAATAAAACAAGACGTTTGTATCACGTTAAAATATTTAATTTGAAAATGGTACAATGTACAGTACACATACTGAGATATTCAATAGTACAATATACAGGTAGTTAATTACATTAGTGCATACTTTGATGTGGTCAAAATTATTTCTAGATTTTCAATGTCCATTAATTGCAGTATTGAACCTAACATTTGAGGTAAGAAGAACATTTGACGTCCACGTATATTGGTCTTATGGACCCGCTAGTAGGGAAAATCCTAATCAGATGCTACTATAGTTGGCTTGTGGAGACCCATCCGGGTCCATAGGACCACCAGTTTATACCACCAGTGATGCAATGGGTATTTTAAAGAGTAACTGTGGTGTTATGGATCCGAAAGGGTGTTTTTATAAACGAATGTCCTTAACAGCTTAACCAGACAAGTGGTGAGCGCAGATAGCTCTCAATTAGACATAACCACATTGAGCCTATGCTTATGGCCTGCAGACTATCCAACACATCATTAAAGACGGTCCCAAAAGATTCCTTGGAGACTCTTCGAGTTTACTCTATCTTGTTGCTGACGCGGCCCCATGGGTGAAGAACTTCGATATTCGCTTGTTATAAGAGTTAACTTGCATGTTATTGGTAAGGACTTGGCGCAGATAGAACGCCAAACGAATACATAAATTAGGGCGTTGCCCAAGCCGGTTACGCGAATAGGGACTGAGCGTTACAGGGATACGCGAAGATGGTCTCCAGTGGTGGGGGCGGGCACCTCAGGTGTGTATTTGGTGTAATGTGTCATAATAATATGGAAGTGTGTATTGTGTAGTGTGTGTTGTGGCTAGGAGGAGGAGACGGGCGGCGGCGGCGGGGGCGGCGCCAGCAGCGGCGGCGCCCACGGGAACCCGCGCCACCCCGCGCCTGCACAACATACATCAACATTATGCCTTGTATGAACTAGGTGGTAGACTCGGTACTGACTCGTCTAGGTAGGTACCACCGCAGTGCCAGATATCGTCCCGTGAAACACATGTTTGATGACGGGGAACTGTAGCTAGTGAAATTACCGGGTATAAGAGACCTAACATCTGTTGTCTCGGGTGACGGGCGCATGCAGACGGGGCATTGATAGAGGATAATGACTGTCTGTCAGTTGTTCATGGTCTGGCGTATCACGTACCATCAGGTGAGCGTCCAGACCGTCCTGTACACTTATAACATAAAAAAATGAATGAAATGAAAATATATTTATTCAATTTGGGTCCATAAAGAACACTTATGAATGTCAATTTGATTCTACCACTGGTTCGCACTGTTGTTGTCCACTGAGAAGAATCCAGCAAGAAACTCAGCAGTCACTCCTTTCAAAAATGTTTGTGCTTTTACAATATATTTGTGTATAAAACGTATTAAGTATTATATAAATCAAAGTTCCATTCATACAATCCCAATAAGAAAATAAAAATCAAATTGCATAAAAAAGTAATAACAATGGTGCAGACGTGGAATCAACATGTCGGACAATAGTTATCTTTTAAGTCATCTTCTATATCATAATAACCAAATCAATGACATTTTATATATTTTAATGCTTAACCCCACAAATGAGTTCCCAACCTTATGGAGTCTAAAGATTTGGAACGGCAAGCCTGTGTTTATACCTAGTGTTAAAGTCGTGATTGTCAGAGTTTTTGGAAAATACATGTAATTTTTGCGTACATACATGATACAGTCAAAAATGTATTGAGATGCTAATGTTAAAATATTCATTTCTTTAAACAATTCTCTAAGTGAATCACGCTTATACAATCCACAGTGAACACAATAAGGAGTCATGTATAGTGCGCGACAATTCGAGATGCAAAATGTCGGCCTTAGCTGGATTAGGCCATACCCTCCTTCGATCAAAAGGACCTTTTTTTATCCTTTATAGGCAGACATTTGACCGCCATCTCACCTGATGGTAAGTGATGATGCGGCCGAAGATGGATCATGCCTGCCTAGAAACAGCCTATTCACTGTTGCCTTGAAGACGGCCAGGTTGTAATGATCGGGGAACACATAAGGAGGCAAAGAATTCCATTCCTTTGCGGTGCGCATTAGGAACGAGGCACCAAAGCGGGCTGTGCGGATGTGTGGAATATCTACCACGTAAGGGTGGAACGCTCGCCTCCGTCTTGTATCCCGATGGTGAAAAGGGGCTGGTGGAATTAACGCGTGTAATTCCATCGCACACTCACCGAAATGTAGCCTGTAAAAAACCTGGAGGAAGTATCACTGGAGAACCTGTCAATCCAGTGTATGTGCACAGGGCTTCATAGCATTGTTGATTACCAGGACAGAACACACAGGTGAAGTTTTAGCTACCGAAAGCCCTCTTGTAATATAAAATGTCAGCCATTACGTACCTGGTGGAGGCGGAGGCGCGCCCGGCATCCCGGGGGGACCCATTTTGTTGTCACCCTGGAAACACAAAGCGATCATCATGATCAGCATATTATACGTGCCCACCGTGGGGCACGAGCCTACCCGTACGCGGGTGTATAGACCTTAATCGTCCACACGAATCCAGTGTGGATCGGCCGACTTGACGCACAACCTTTGAATCTCTTCCACAGACATCCGAATATACAATTGGACTGGACAAGCCGCCAAGTTTATAGGCAGTCCCAGTGTCGCAATTTCTTTTCGGTTCTTACCTGTGAAAAGTTATTATATTTCTTGGTAAATTTACTGATTCATTGCGATGATGGCATGTTACAATTGCACAGGATGGCATTTTGGGAAAAAACGGTAATTTCTTCTAATATTCGTGTGTCTTGACTCGTCTCACAGAGCGTAAACTGGCAGCCAGTGTATGCTCGTTGAGCTTACATTTGTCGCACTTTAAACGCGGCTTGCCCCATCTCTTGTGTTGGGAAATCTGTGATCTCTTCGTAGGCGTGCGCAGGTGTCCTCACGATGTTTTCCTTCACCGTGAAGCCTTCATTACTACGAATATCTACATAATTGTAAGATGCTGATTGACCAAAACTATGGGCACGAGATTACACATTTCACAATAATATGACCATTATGATGATGATGTGAAAACATTTCATAAAAATAGGGTAATGTAGACAAAGCTCCAAGATCAACACGTTAAGTGAGCGCTAAACTTAAGTAAGAGCGTCGGTGGGCTCAGTGGTGTGGACTGTCGCCTTCCTACCGGGAGGGCTGGGGTTCAAATCCCGACACGTACCAATGTATTTTCGAATTTTCGAAAAATAATGTACGTTATCCGACGTCTTACGGTGAAGGAAAACATCGTGAGGAAACCTTCATGCACGCCTGCGAAGAGATTCGAAGGTTGTGTGTGAAGTCGTCCAACCCGCACTGGGCCCGCGTGGACGACTAAGGCCTAATCACCCTATACGGGTAGGCTCGTGCCCCTCGGTGGGGACGTTTATGAGCTGATGATGATGAAACTTAAGTAAACAAAAAACAAATGCACAATCTCTAACCCATCGCGTCAGTTGCGGAAAATCTTCATTAATAATCACGTCGCTCGCTATATGTCAAAGTGGCATAGTAGTATGCTCGTGCTTTTGATTATGTACCCTTTTAATGACGCGTTAAGGTCAAAATTTTAATGAATAATTTTATGTCATAAATATAACAATAATAATAATTCCCAATAATAATTTCATCCACTGGAGTAGTCCCAATTCCTTTACCCAAAAGCCTACAACAGCTCCAAATCCACCCACTTACCCTACTTCTCTTACAAAAAAACTCCGATCCTTAACACATGTAGATTAGTCAGAAAATTCCTCTCAATAGAATAAAATTAATATACCATATCTGCTTTAGCCACAAGCTCGTAGATATGGTTAAGCCCCCATCATTGGGAGATTTTATATATAAAATATAAATAAAAATAATAATTTAATATTTTTATTTATGAGTGCTGAGTGAGGTCCTGTTGGCACTAGCCTTTAAGATTTTCTGTAATCTGTTATTGTTTTTATTTTGTGCCAAATAAATCTTTCTTTCTTTTCTTTCTTTCTTAATAATAAATTATGTATTAAGTACCTTTATAATTTTACAATAAAGAATGATTGGGGCTCCTGGTAAGTGCAAAAGAACCTGTGTTAGGAGACCCCGCCCTTACATAACAATGGGTTAACTATAAAGTACATACACCAGCATCAATTCAATTCAATAATACTATAGTTAATCTTGAGTTAATAAATGTAAAAAGAAGAGAAAAAACCGAACGTGTATGTGTGTGTGTGCGCGCGCGCATGTGTGTGTGTGTTTGTGCATAATATATGTGCAAATACAAGTGTTTTTGTATTTTATTTGCACATAGCTTAAGTCAATTAATGTGTCAAGCGGCTCGGGACATTTTTTTGATTGATATTTCGTCGTGCATCTTGTTAATTTAATGATAATCTAAGGCGCTAAGCTACTCATTATATAATCCGTGGCTTGAACTATGTCTTGGTACTAAACAGCCCACAGATTTCCCAATGCAGGATATGGGGCAAGCCACGTTTTTAAGTGCGACAAATGTAAGCTCAACGAGCATACACTGGCTGCCAGTTTACGCTCTGTGAGACGAATCAAGACGCACGAATATTAGAAGAAATTACCGTTTTTTCCCAAAATGCCATCCTGTGCAATTGTAACATGCCATCATCGCAATGAATCAGTAAATTTACCAAGAAATATAATAACTTTTCACAGGTAAGAACCGAAAAGAAATTGCGACACTGGGACTGCCTATAAACTTGGCGGCTTGTCCAGTCTAATTGTATATTCGGATGTCTGTGGAACAGTCAGTATTTTGTGCTTGTTGTTTATCTTAAAATTATTATTGTTATCATAACATATACGTCCTACTGTGGTTGGATATGTTGGTTTTAACCAATAATTACTTCTTGTACAAAATCTCGAAACACAAAGCCATGAGTATTGTTTTGTTTTGCCCTATACATAATCAATTAAGCCAAATAATAAGTTGTGTTTTTTATCACACAGAGGTGTCCCACCATAGTCCTTTTGCGGCTAGATGTAACAGTATTTAGTATTGGTGAATTCCTTTACCATTTATCCCGAAGAAAGGACAATCTAACACTTTTTCAGTTTTGAAAATATTACCAAAGTATGATGTTTTGCTATGCTAATAGGTACTTTTTGCTATTTTTGTTATTTTAGCATTTTTTTGTACAGAAAATCTTTTGTTAGTCATTGAAGCTCCATCTAGCCCTTTTTAATATCTCAAAAAGCTCCATTCCTAAAACAAAGGTGGCAACACTGTGCCTAAGCCAAATGTGTGGCCCATTTGCCTAATAATGTTGTTGTGTGTCAAACTCAAATAATGTGTGTGTGTGTGTGTGTGTATAATTATGTTAGTTTAGTTACCGGTCGCGGCGGCATGTGGTGCGGGTACATGGGGTGCGGCGGCATGGCCCCCGGGGGCGGTGGCATAGCCCCCGGGGGCGGCGGCATGGCCCCTGGTGGAGGCGGCATGGCCCCCGGCGGAGGAGGCATGGCCCCGGGAGGCGGAGGCATGGCGCCTGGAGGGGGTGGCATGGCCCCCGGTGGCGGCGGCATGGCCCCCGGTGGGGGGTGGGCTCCCGGCGGCGGTGGTTGCGCCGGGACGGCACACGCCCATGGACCCGGCGACGGGAATGCGCCTATTCAAATTCATAACAACATTTCACTCACATTTCATTTCACAATTCATAACTTCATAAGCATAATTCTATCTATTGTATTTGAATTTACAATCTTAACAAATAAAAATACAATCACAAAGAACATCATTTTTCAAATGATTTTATATACAATTTCCGAATTTAATCGGTATTTAAAAAATAATATGGATTTATTGGCTAGCACCATAAAATCTCTAATTCCTAAATAAATATCGGGATTAATTATTTTCTTATTATACAAAGTTGCAGTTATATTTATTAAGTGTAGCAATAAAACAATGAAATATATGAACTGAACTCGAGTCGAGATGCGTATCGGTAATAAAGATGCTTTGCTATACTCGTTTTTAGGGTCCTCCCTTCCCCGTTATCGGGGAGAAGTTATCTTCTAAAATATGGGATTGATAAAATTAAAAAATATAATATGATGTACATTACAATGAAATCTAACAACGAAATTTGATTTCAACGATACCTAGTCAGTAGTTTTTTTACGATGACCCACAATTTCCCAAAATAAGCTATAGTGGGTGCCTCAGTAAAAAAATATATTATATTTTGTTACTTGTTGCTGCGGAACCCTCCACGGGCGAATACGACAATAAACAAAATACCATGAGCCATTTGCTGCGCTTCTCAAAATCAATTTATTTAAAGGTTCACAAAAAAGCCTTATAAACGTCAAGAAAAACTTTCATCTGTTGAGAATAAAAAATAATAGCGGCTAAAAGACAAACAGTAAGTAGAGAAAGCGTGTACGTGGTACCTGGTGGCGGCGGCATGATGGAGCGCGGAGGCTGCGAAGGCGTGAAGAGTGGGGCCGTGAACCGGCGCGGGTTGGTCCCGGCCCCACCGGCCCCGGTCCCGCCGGCCCCAGCCCCGGCCCCGCCGGCCCCAGCCCCGCCGCTCGGGGCCGCCTCGCCCAGCTCCGCCATCAGCGACATGTACTCCTCGTCGATCTTAGCCTAACAACACCACACAACCGCAATGGATTTATTCTTTAAGGTCCATATACGACGCAGCAACTAGGTGGTACACTCGGTACTGAGTCGTCTATATAGAGCCAGATATAGTTCCGTGTAACACGAATGTTATGCACTTTTGTGTTTCGGGACGGGGGAACTGTAGCTAGTGAAATTACCGAGTATAAGAGACCTAACATCTGTTGTCTCGGGTGACGGGCGCAGTGCGGCGTTGACATTGAATAATAGCTGTCTATCAGTTGTTGGTCTCCTTCAATGCCGCGCTGTCACGGTCAGGCGTATTGGGGTGGAACAGGGAACGCCTGCACAGCTATGAGGAGTGCGGGCCATAGCCTGAGGATGCGGGTGCGGATTGGTGGAAAACTTATGCTTGTCAAGCTCAAGCTACCGCGGTTCGGACTGAAGTTTCCTACTAAGAAGAATCTAGCAAGAAACTCAATATTATTATTTTCAAAAATGTGTATTTCGTGCAGAATTATATTATTTTATTAATAAATAAATAATTTTAGAATGTCGCTGGCTCATTGGTGTGGACTGTTGCCTTCCGACCTGGATGGAGCAGGTTCTAATTCTGCCGGATAACAATGTCTTTTCGAATTTTGTACGTTTATTCGACGCTCTTACGGTGAAAGAAAACATCGTTAGGAAACCTGCGCACGCGTGCGAAGTGATTCAAAGGTTGTGCGTGAACTCGTCCGCACCGCAGTGGGCCCGCGTGTACGACTAAGGCCTGTACACCGTATACGGGTAAACTCGTGTCCCTCGGTGGACACGTGTGATGAGGTGAGGACGACATAGGTACCTTGTCGGCAGAGTGGTGTGGGATATCTGGAGCAGAGCCATGTCCAGCAGTGGACAGATATATCCAGCAGTGGACAGCTATGTCCGGCGGTGGACATCCATGTCGAGCGGTGGAGTGATAAGTGTATGTGTGATGTGTAACAGGTACCTTGTCGGCGGAGTGGTGTGGGATATCTGGAGCAGAGTCATGTCCAGCAGTGGACATCTATATCCAGCAGTGGACATCTATATCCAGCAGTGGGCAGCCATGTCCTGCAGTGTATAAGTACATCCAGCAGTGGGTGACTATGTGGAGCAGTGGAGAGGCATGTGTAGCGGTGTGGTGTGTGGTGTGTGCGGTACCTTGTCGGCGGCGTGGTGGGCGGCGTGGTGGGCGCCGGGGCGGCGGGCGCGGCAGTGGAGAGGCATGTGTAGCGGTGTGGTGTGTGGTGTGTGCGGTACCTTGTCGGCGGCGTGGTGGGCGGCGTGGTGGGCGCCGGGGCGGCGGGCGCGGCAGTGGAGAGGCATGTGTAGCGGTGTGGTGTGTGGTGTGTGCGGTACCTTGTCGGCGGCGTGGTGGGCGGCGTGGTGGGCGCCGGGGCGGCGGGCGCGGCAGTCGCGGGCGATGTGGCCGGCGCCGCCGCACGACGAGCACACGATGCTGTTCGTCACGTTCGGCTTGTCGGACACTGACACCACACAACACACACACTACCATTACAATTGTTCATTTCACACTACATACTATAATAAATAATAAAAAAATAAAAATCAAGTTTATTTTCTCATCATAAACACAAAAAAATTAAGGAAAAACAAAAGTTTATCACAAGGTTTACAACTTATTTTGTATGTCTGTGATATGTTTTAAAATACTTGTTGTACAGGTCATCAGGCTCCCACATCACGGATTACTGTTTGATGCTGAAGTGATACAACCAAGACATACTTAAAACTTAACATGCACTACACACTAATTAGAAACTATAAAAATTATAATATTTTCTTAAACTACACTTAGAACTATGGATTATAACAGCTTTGATATTATATTACGTATAATAATAGATTAGAAAATAGAGATATATATTGGATGTATACAAGTATATTGATTGAGTGTATTAAGGTTATGTGTGTGTATAGAAAAGTGAAATATTATATACGATAATAATTGTATAGTTACTAAGTATATGTGTGGAAGTAGTGTTCCGTTTCGTCGTAGGATTTACTTAGAAGAAGGGATCGTACGGACTTCTTACATTCGAAGGTTGTAAGAGCGTATAACAGTAGTTCAGCATTGATTTTGTTGTACAATGTAGGTCAAGATAGTGAAAGAACCTTTTGTGAAAGAGTAGTTGGTGAAGGCAACGGAGCATTAAGTCTTGCGTCGCTTATGCATTTTAGATAATGGGGTTATAGATGTTGACGAATGACGACGTCTAAATAAAAAGTTGGCGAACGGTTAGGACATTGCAACACCTATACAGTTCCTTAGTTGCAAAAGGAAGTGCGAAAGTAGCCACTTTAAGTACAGCTCGCTGAGCCACTTCTAGTGGCCTTAATGTGGTTTTTGGGCACCCTCCCCAGCATAAAATGCAGTAGTAAGTGATGATAGAGGACACATGGCAAATATACGTTCCTTAGAATGGCAGGATTTGCGACATGTCTTAAGACTTTAAAGAAGTATATATGTTTACGCATCTCCCAGTCAGAAGGAGAATATGGTTCTTGAAGGAAATAACTTGTCACGATTTTTTCCAAAGTATTTGATAGTGTCGGATGACTTTGAGGATATTGGCAAAAGGCATCTATACCGTTGGGACAGGAATGGGCAGTCAAGGATATTGCATTCAGAGGTTAAGAGCGTGCACCAATAGAAAAAGTAATAAATTTTGTTTTTCCATGTATTGAGGGTAAGTTGGTTTTCCACAAGCCAGGAACTGGTAACATTTAGCCCATTTTTACTATATATATGATATGAAAAGAAACATTTAACATATTAAAATTGATTAATCATAAAAAATACATAGTTAGAAATAATGAACTAAAATTAATTATAAAATATTGTTGTAGCAGCTTGTAGCAGCGCGTGGCGTCTGTGTGTGTGTGTGTGTGTGTGTGTGTGTGTGTGTGTGTGTGTGTGTGTGTGTGTGTGTGTGTGTGTGTGTGTGTGTGTGTGTGTGTGTGTACGCACCAGCCAGGTCTTGTGGTCGGTGGCGGTGCAGTTGGCGCAGCGCGTGGCGTCGTGTGTGTGTGTGTGTGTGTGTGTGTGTGTGTGTGTGTGTGTGTGTGTGTGTGTGTGTGTGTGGTAGCACAGCCAGGTCTTGTGGTCGGTGGCGGTGCAGTTGGCGCAGCGCGTGGCGTTGTGTGTGTGTGTGTGTGTGTGTGTGTGTGTGTGTGTGTGTGTGTGTGTGTGTGTGTGTGTGTGTGTGTGTGTGTGTGTGTGGGTACGCACCAGCCAGGTCTTGTGGTCGGTGGCGGTGCAGTTGGCGCAGCGCGTGGCGTCGTGTGTGTGTGTGGTGTGTGTGTGTGTGGTGTGGTGTGTGTGTGTGTGTGTGTGTGTGTGTGTGTGTGTGGGTACGCACCCCGGTCTTGTGGTCGGTGGCGGTGCAGTTGGCGCAGCGCGTGGCGTCGTGTGTGTGTGTGTGTGTGTGTGTGGTGTGTGGTGTGTGTGTGTGTGTGTGTGTGTGTGTGGTGTGTGTGTGGTACGTACACCAGCCAGGTCTTGTGTCGGTGCGGTGCAGTTGGCGCAGCGCGTGGCGTCGTGTGTGTTGTGTGTGTGTGTGTGTGTGTGTGTGTGTGTGTGTGTGTGTGTGTGTGTGGGTACGCACCAGCCAGGTCTTGTGGTCGGTGGCGGTGCAGTTGGCGCAGCGCGTGGCGTCGTGTGTGTGTGTGTGTGTGTGTGTGTGTGTGTGTGGTGTTTTGTGTGTGTGTGTGTGTGTGTGGGTACGCACCAGCCAGGTCTTGTGGTCGGTGGCGGTGCAGTTGGCGCAGCGCGTGGCGTCGTGCTCCCGCAGGGTCCCGTTGAGCTGCGCCAGCTCCCGCAGCTGCATCCGCCGCAGGTCGTTCTGCCCCTCCGGCACCTCCACGCCTTGACGGATCACCTCCTTGATCTGGTGGGACACATACGCATCATCATCATCAGCTCATTTAACGTTCCCACCCACCACCACAACCCGTAAAGGGTGTATAGGCCTTAGTAGTTCACGCGGGCCCAATGTTGATTAGCCGACTTTAAGCACAACCTTTGAATCTCTTCGCAGGCGTGCGCAGGTTTCCTCACGATGTTTTCCTTCACCGTAAGAGCGTCGGATATCGCTACGTACCAATGTGACAAAACTTTCGAAATCAAATTGATACGTAGCGAGATTCGAACCAACGCCCTCGCGGTGGGAAGGCAACAGTACACTCATAATATTTAAAACGCAAAAACGGTGCCTAAGAGCCATGTATGGACTAAAAAAGTGTATTAGTTGTAAACCTTATTTCAAAAAATATCAACTTCTAACACTTCCGTCCTTATATATTTTGGAAGTTGCATTGTTTGTAAAAACCAACCCTACATTGTTTATGCGTTTATCAGACGTTGTTAGCCGAAATAGACGAAATGACACAAGACTACGTATGGCAGCGTCAAAGACAGCCTTTATGAATACAACTAGGAACCATAAAGACATGGAAGGACGACTAAAATAACAACTGCACTGCATATCTTCATTCCTTTTTCCTTAAGGTATTTAATAGTGTGTGAGAAAGAGACATGTGTTACGAGTCGTTTCATTACCTGGTACGTTGTCACAACTTGATTTGATTGATGAATTTGCAAGTGATGGGAATGAATTATTATTTTTATCGATAGTTATTGTATCTGAAAATACCGATAATGTGCTCTAGCGTAGGTACGAAATATTTGGTTTTCGATATGGAGGTCGTGGGTTCAATTCTCACGGGGATTACTATTATGTAAGCTTCGATGGCGTCCTTCTCGAGGTTGTGCAAGAATATGTTTCCTTAGACCAAACTATTCAACTTGGACATAAAAACTTTGTGAGGGATCAGTTGGGCTGGGCGGCATTTAACAAGTTACGTCAGGTCTTCACGTCGACGATTCCGTAATGCTTAAAAACAAAAGTCTGAGCAATGCGTCCTACACGTACCAACGTATACACAGGTGAGACATTGACACGGACTACGAAACTGGTTCCATAGTTATATGTCACTCAACGGTCAATAAAGGGGGCTATACTCTTAAAGGGTTTCTCTTAAGGATAAAATCAGATTTACTAGGTGGAGACTCGATACTGAGTCATCTAGGTAGGTATTAACGCAGTGCTAGATATCGTCCTGTTAAATAAGATGAGGGCACTGTAGCTAGTAAAGTGACCTAGCATCATCACATTACACACCTCAAAGATAACTGTATATCTCCACTATTTGATGGATCTTATTATACACGGTAATACGCACTGGTCAAAAACTTTTGTCTTTAGACACTGAGGAATATTAGACGTGAAAACACAGTCATTAATATGAGAAAGAAAGTGGTTCACAGTTTATGACGTAAAAGGAACGTTTCCATATATTTCGTATGAGATTATTGATATGTGACGTCATTGCTCACTTTTGTAAATTGACCTAATATTTATTGGTTTCGGTGTATTTTAAAATACAATATTGCAAATAAACAACAGTGATCAATAAAACGACATATAACATAAGGTGCGCTTTTATAAAAAAAGGTTTGGTATTTTATTGCGGATGGTGGAGAATACCGAATTGAATCAGCTTCGGACAAATTGAATGAAGGTACAGCATCAAATTTTAATCTCCTTTTAGAAGAAAATTCATTGTGCAAGTAATTATCGGGGCAGAAGTGCTTAGAACAGATCCTGCTGTGGGTCTTCCAGTTCCATTCAGGTCTCTCGAATCGTCTTATCCACTCTTGTTTCATCTTTTCATACTTTGGAAAACTGTAATATTATAATAAACCTTAATATATCTGCTGATGTTGCTTCGCCGAAAAGCCTAACTAAAATATCGATATGTAGAAGCCACATCACTAGTTGACATGTTTACCTAGAAAATTTAATTAGGATTTTTTGAGAAAAAGTAGACAAATACTGTTTTGGCTTTTATTTGAAAAGTACAACTATAAGTTAGAAACATTTATATTATAGTTTACACACATTTCCTGATTTATTTGATATAAAATTAATCAAAAACTCACGAATGAAAGTGAATCTTTTCAACACTGCTTTCTTTCCTTCCCGAATGTGAATAACAGCCGTAAATTACACAAAACATGTTTTTATGACCTAAAACACTTCATAAGGAACGAGCACACATAAAGATAAATCACTATCTGAGCGCAAATTAAACAGAAAATATTTTCTTATAATCAGGAGCCGCCAAACCTGACAGTATAATCCGGCCATGTGAGCAAGGTGTCAAACTGTTTTTAACAATCTTTTAGAATGCACGTCAAAATGTGATTTTGAATTTAGTCGTATGCTAAATAAGTCCAATGACATAACATTGTATTGAGTCCACTGACAGATGTGACGACCTGCTAATTATGAGAACTATGTTCAGTTTGCGGTCTCATTTTCGCCTACGCAAAATCGTGTAAGGAGTGAGAGCATCAGGTATACGTTTTTAATCGCTATTTTAGTCCGGATTCTATGCTTTAGTCATAATTCTATGGAATAAAAGTATAATATTGTTACGAGCTGGGGGTTCAGGATAAATTATTGCCAAACACGAAGAATAACACGGTAACACACTTTATTAATTAACCACTATAAATTAAACACAACACTTATTACAATTACACTCTCACTAATGAATCAATTAACGCACGCACAATAATCACTCGTTAACTCTTCACACTCTTATATCACACTCGACGTTCCCTTAGATATCGCTGTATCACTCGCTTCTTCCTTGTAGTCGCAGGTATTTCGCTCTTCGTTCGCTCTTGAGTAGAACACAAGACTGCCGGCGCACCCGTCGGCCCGCCTTATATACCTGTCCGGCCGCTGAGCTCGAAGCGTCGACGTCATTCTACATAGTTCGCGAATTATCTAGAACATACTAGACTCTTTGCTATTTGACAATTCGCATGTCATACTCTATGGACTGTCTGTGGTCTGACGTCACATATTAGCCGCCATATTCAATGACATTTTAATTACGTCAATTCGTAACAATATGTATGGCACCAAAAATTTATAATAAAATACCTTTGACATTAAAATGATTACAATGTAATGAGTTTAAAATTAAAATAAAATGTTATAACGATTTTACAATATTATTTTTCCTTTTCTAAGATTGATTTATGGAAGTGCATATTTAATTTGTAATTAATTATTCTGCATGATAGGCTATATGACTAATTATAATTGTATGAACAAAGCATTTGTACACCGTCTAGTATGACATGTCGGAACTTATTTTATGTATTACACCTAATGTAAACACATGTTCAGACAAATAAACTAACAACAAGTTGTTTAACGTTGAGTGATTTTAGTTCAACCAACTATCACAAGCATACAGTTGGATGCCGGCGTTAAACGAACGGCCTAGGCATCCAGTTGGATGGCTAATTGAACCGGATGTGTGCGACCTCCTACCTTCTCGACGGCCTTCTTGACGCAGTCGGCGTTGGTGGCGGTGATGTAGGCGTGCAGCGGCTCGTCCTCCCCCGGCAGGGGCTGGCCGTCCTTGCGCCCCACCTTGCCCTCCTTCACCGAGCCCTTGCCGCGGATTATTATCTTCGCGCCCGTCTCCTTCTCCATGGCTACACACAACAATCATATAATAAATGAATAAATAATAGATATCCACAGACATTCACACAACAGTTGAAGTGGCAGTGGGCTGGTCACGTATGTCGCAGAACCGATGGCCGTTGGAGCAGACATGTTCTGGAGTGGAGACCGCGTCTCGGCAAGCGTAGCGTAGGACGCCCTTCCGCCCGATGGACCGACGACTTGCGGAAGGTGGCTGATGGAGGCTGGATGAGAAAAGCGGAGGACCGGAATATCTGGCGCAAAATGGGGGAGACCAGTGCAGCAGTGGACTGCGATAGCTTGAAGAGAGATTCACACAGCGTCCAATTATGATTCTTGAGTAGCGAAACGGAAAAGTGCTAGCGAATATTTTAAATTACACATTAAGCACACTTTACCGTCGTTTTGTAAAACCCATATATACCTTTAAGCGTGTTCCCCCGCGGTCCGATGAGCAGCCCCACGAAGTTGATGTCGGGGTGCTCCTCCTGCGGGATCATCACCTTGTCGTGGACGCGGATGATGGGCGGCCTGCAACACACACGCCATCAGCCTATACTGACCCACTGCAGGGCACAGGCCTTAGCATAGCTATGGAGAGATTGGCAGTAACCCATCACAGGACCAATACAGTTTGGTGGGTGTGATCAATTGTAGCCGGGAACGACGGCTTAAAGTGATTTCCGAAGCATTCAGCTTATTCTAATAGAAAAACTATAGTGTCTAGCGCCTTAGGACATCATTGGCGGTCAAAAGTTAAGCTGTCAAGGCCAGCAGTAATTAGATCAGGCCCATATTGGATGACTATCAATTTATAACAATATACCAAACAAAATAAAATGAAAATACAATATTACAAAAGTTTCACAAAAACAATAAAAACGTATCACTTACAAAAAACATACTACACTTTAGACGAGTTTTTTTACTATAATGAGTAATGGATTGTCAAATAGTTTAAAGCTTATTTTCTTAAATATAAATTGATAAACTTAAGTACTGCTGTTATAAATAAATTATATGTACGTCACTCTCTTTTTGCAGTGCTCTTGCATGGTTTCACGTGACCAATGTACAGACTTACGGCTTTATGCAGTCGTGCGTAGCACGGGTGGATAGTCACAAAACACAATAGATGAATCTATTATCTACGCTGCACCAATGCCATTGTTAACCAACACGCGCAATAAATGAATGAATATGAATACCATGTGACTAGCAAATAACTTGAAGTGGCAGTGGGCTGGTCACGTATGTCGTAGAACCGATGGCCGTTGGAGCAGACGAGTTCTGGAGTGGAGACCGCGTCTTGGCAAGCGTAGCGTAGGACGCCCTCCGGCCCGATGGACCGACGACTTGCGGAAGGTCGCTGGTGGGAGCTGGATGAGAAAAGCGGAGGACCGGGATATCTGGCGCAAAATGGGGGAGACCTATGTCCAGCAGTGGACTGCGATAGGTTGTAAGTAAGCCACGGTTACTTGTAATCGGGCGGCGGCTTGAAGTCGGGGTTGATGTGGTGCATCCGCTGCACGAGGCGGTGTCTCTCCTCCTCGAGCTTCCTCCGCGTGCGGTACTCGCGCGTGTTCAGCCGCTTCCCGTCCGTCGAGTACACCGGCTCCGGCGACGGGGACCTGCAACCACATCAGGTTACACCACACACGCCCACCCCCACCACCGCCACCACCGCCACCGCACTGGTCACGTCCACTCAGTAATCAACTCGGTAAGGTAAAAACGACTATATTTTGACAATATTAAGGTCTGCTTTAACCACCTCCGTATAATTCCCCATTTTTATGAAATAATTAGTACTACACTGTTCAAACTTTGTAAGTTTATGTATTCTGTGAACAGCTATTAGGTTTTGACAAGAAACTTGAAAAAAAAAACACAAATATATTTTTGGGTTTTAGTTCAAAAATGTATGGGGCATTTTGGAACTAAAACAAAAATAAAAACAAATTTTTCATCGAACCCACACGTGTAGAGTATCAATGTCTGGCTCTGAATTCAATTGCTCATAAATCGTCACTATTTTAGATTATCGAAAACCTTTTCTAAAACAAATCTTTAATAATTGTTTTCATTCATAGAAAAACGGTACATCGAACTAATATTTCATAAAAATAACTTAAAATATCGATAATTCTATACGTAAAAATAAATTACAATATGTATCGGAACCCATAAGATGTTCTCATAGCAACTTTTTTCGTAGTAATTTTGCATCGAGCATTCAGCATGTAGACGGTTCAGAGATGACGAAAGCAGACCTAAGTGTAAAATAAATTGAACATTAAAGAGTTGTTGGACGTCAGCAGTGGTATCTGCTAGTGTCACAGCAGCGATTTGGCAGGGCGCATAGTTCCCCAAGGGCACACACCACATTCCATTGAGCTAATTCACCTACTATCAATTAAACAAATCTTCACTATTAAGCTAAATGGAATGTAATAAATTAAAATCCGAACCTGCCTTTAGAAATTAAAAGATTAAAAAGTCGATTAATTATTAGAATATCCTAGTGCCTGTAAATAATAAATTAAGTTTATTTATCTTTATAAAAATATGGTATCTAAATTAGAAATATTTATTAATTTTTGCCTGTTTAAATAACATAACATGAATTTTTTTTGTTTATATTTTGAATTTATAGACAATACACAAACAAACCCAGGACTATTTTATATTACTTCATATTATTGTTTTATTAATTACAGCTTGAATCAATCAACACACCACATAGGTAAAGGCTATCAAACAATGAATATACTTATAATGAAGTGTGTATTTCTAATGTATTGAATATAAATTAAAATAAAAACATATGTGTAAACTAAATAACAAAACAAAGTGTCAATTATATCCGGCATGCGCCACATGATCGGTTCAGATGCAAACATAGTGCCCTAGCTCTCTGAGGAAACAATTAAATTATCATTAATTCAACCTGAAATTTAATATTTATTAGACCTGAAAATAATTTATTAGATCAGTAGCTGTCGCTGAAAAAGTTATTATTATGGTTTCATTAATTAATAAAGGTTAGGTCTTTGATCGATTGGAAGCGGAGACCGCCTCGGTACCTATCACTATCGAGTATCGGTAAACGCGAGCGACATGTCTACACCTGTGAACATAACAATAGGCACATTATTGTATTGCGCGCGGAGGGTGGTCTCAATAATAGGCATGATGACTGGCTCCTGGAATCGGAACAACTATTTCATATTATTACAAATCAGGGTAAATAACGATGTGCTAACTTTCAGCTTTCAAAACTCATGTTTTTATTAATTTTATTAGTATTCAAAGTTTGGTGGGCAAGTCCATTTCAAAATTACATTAATTGACAAAAAAATTAAAAACAAATAATACATACAATGTATAGCAACTTTTGCTAGGAAACCATTTCGATAAACGCAACATTTAATACAGTTGTAGTACAAAATTCATGAACTATGCATACTAACTACAAAGGCGTGACGTCATAATTAAGTAGCCATTTGTATGAAGCGTTTTTGGTAAAATCCAATGTGTTTTCAGTATTGGGAAACCACTGTGAGTTTTAATGTTAACGGAGTCATTATTTCACCAATATTTTTATTATTAAACAGATGGACCGTTATGGATACAATAGCCGAAACAAAATAGTCATCATCCCTATTACAATAAATGTGAATAAGGTAAGACGTGTCGTATACTCATGGTATGCGGGGCGGACCTTTCGTCGATGTTGGCGGGGATGCCGAGGTCGCCGGAGCGCAGCTTGCGGCTCACCTCCTCGATCTGCAGCTGCACTGCAAGGGAACGGGTTAGCCGCCATGGCAGCGCGCTATTAGAATACGCCGCTACCGACACATCATACAATACACCACACACAATACATATAACACACAATCCTGGAATACATTTTATTGTACACACGCTGAAATTGATTCAGATTAGGGTTAAACGTGACAATAACTTCAATGAAATCAACGTCAAAAGTACTTTACTGAACAATAACACTTTAAAAGCTCGTAAAGATGTAAATGGTTTGAAACATTGCTAAAACATCAGATATTATAAAAACAAAGATGATTACGATATACAGCCATTTTGGATATGCAATGTTTATTCACTTTTGACGCCGACTGTATGTAGATATCCTACTAAGATGTAATCAATTGAGTCATGAAATAGTTGTAAAAGTTACATAAGTTGTGCTTTATATACGCTCGAATGTTAGCAAAATTAAAATTTGATTATTTATGGGAGATGTGTAATATTTCGTATAATTTCATTTCATATAATTTTCAATACATTGCTTGATGCCAATGAAATTAAAAAAAGTTCTCACCTAACCGAGCCATTTGGTCGAAATTTATCCATGTAAATAATAAGAATACATTGCTGATCGCCAACGTAATAAAAAAAAATCTCAACCAGCAATGTATTAATAACTCGAACACTAATAATACATTGCTGACTGCGAATGAAATAAAAAAGTTTTCTCTTAATCGAGCAAACAATATATAATATTATACAATAGGAAATCTATCTGTTGTGTGTACACTGATCGTCATCAAGCCAACCAAATCATATGAAATGAAATACAAAATTACCGCTTAATCGAGTTGCCGAGACTGCTCTATAAAAAAATGTAACACATGGTATCGGCTCGCTCGAGTCGTGCGCAACATTCGAGCGGGTAATCCCGAGTAATATATGTAGTGTGCACTCACATAGGTACTGCTCCTCCTGGTCCTTGGTGAGCGTGGAGGGGAGGACGGTGGGCAGGCCCGGGATGAAGGTCTTGTCGTGCTCGGAGCCCGTCCACCGCGTGCGCCGACGACGCGCCCTACGCTCCGCCGCCGTCTCGCCCACTGGGCCTACCACACCACATACACTTATTACCACACAACATACACATTATGACGACCCATTTGGTGTAATAGCCAATGTCTCAATCATTACACTAGATGTGTCATCAAAATAAAAATAAATAAATAAATATCCATAGATATTCACACAGCGCCATCTAGCCACAAACTAAGCATCAGCCTGTAATTCGGGTCCTAAATAACGAATAAAAACGTTTGCATAGATAACACTCAACTATATAATATAATTTCGAAAATTCAAATACACATTGGTACGTGGTGGTATTTGAACCTGTGCCCTTCCGGTTGTACGGCAACAGTACACAGCTTTGAGACATCTTGGGTGTAGTAAGTTAATGTACATAAAATTGACAGCATTTTAAGGCAATATTGAAAGGTAAAAATGTAGTTAAAGCAATATTTTGAGGCTTGTTTCTAACGGGCTTTACAACACATTTGCTACAAGCTGTATCATTTCACGAACGAAATCACATTGGTAACGTGTTGGGATTTGAGCCTGTGGGAGTGGCCCCTTTTTTTTCGAACTAACTACTGTTGTTTGCCGCAATTTTTTTAAAAGCACGGCTAGTTTAAACTCAACGACTGTCATTTTTCTTCCTATCGTATACTGTCAAAATCGGTACAAAATAGATAGGCCGTCGGGACGCGGGACAATGCCTTCGAAATCGGGACAAAATAGAAAGACCGTCGGGACGCGGGACGATGTCTTCGAAACCGGGACTGTCCCGACAAAATAAGCGGTCGGGACGCGGGACAACATGTCCACAATCGTGTCGGGTGTCACTAACCCTGTCCGTCGTCGTGGTCGTCGTCGGGGTGGTAGTCGTGGTGGGGCGCGCGGTCGCGGTATCGCGACTCGGTGCGCGCCTGCAGCTGGTCCAGCTTCTGCTGCACGGAGGAGGGCGGCGGGATGGCCGTGGCCGCCGACAGCGCCGCCGCCGCCGCCGCCGCAGGCTGCACCGGGCCGCAATGCGACGCTGCGCCACGAACGTCTGACAACACCATCAACACATACCTCTATATGCAACACCAACACCAGACACTCCATTGCACCATTGCAAACAGTATCCCTATGCGTACGACACGGAAAATCGACGTCATATTAAATGAAACTTTGAACAAATCTGCTAAAAGTGAACAAAACTGATCAAAATAAACTTATAAACCAAAAAAAAATTAAATGATTCCCACTTATTCATCCATTGTCTTAAACATATTCAAAACCATAGGCGATCTGATGTCATCAACAGCACTCAATTTGACAAAGATGTAAATTATTCATTGTTTTTGCGATTTGTGTCACTCACTTTGCATACCCCACTCAAAATCTCTGTGCAACACCATTTTATTTGATTTCATTCGGAATACCAAGAGAAATATTACACTTTTTGGACTATCACTACAGCACAATTACAAACAATACCCATGGGTGAACATTGCAGTATTTTATGTGTACCTCCACATAAAGTAAAATGAGCTCCATTTTTGTAATTGGCACTGAATAAAAGACTGAGACTCAGTATCAAGTCTACCATCTAGTAAACAATAGGCATTGTGGTGTAAACATTAATTATTAACAAAAAATACTTATTTACTGTTTTTACTATTACTATCACTCACAATGCATATACTTTGTGCATACCACTGTTTGGTACAATCACTGCTAATAATTACATCTGGCTATAACATACATACCATATAATTGATATATTTCTAAAAGAAACAAGATATTTAATAAGCAACATGTAAAACATAATATATTTAAGTATTACACAGATGTTTTTGTATTAATGGGATGATTACTGTACCTCTCTCTCTTTAGCATTATGCTGAAAAACCACATAAAATTGACAGCATTTAAGACAATGTAAAGTAATATAAATTAAGTACTTGCAGTTTATCATTACTACAAGAATTGCATAAAAACAAGTATTTAAATCACCTGTTGTATAAGCACCAATAGATACATATTAAACATACCTATTGTAATATACTTTGACAATAATGCCAAGGACTTTTAACTCAGGTTTTTTCCATTTAGGTATATGAAAGTTGGGGGTTAATGAGGATTGGTGGCGTGCCCTCAAAGAAATTCAATGGTTGTGCATTAAGTTGGCCAATCCGCACTGGGCCCATGTAGATGACAAAGGCCTAATAAGCCCTTAAGTGTAGGCTTGGCTTTATGAGCTGATGATGATGATCTGAAGATATTATTTATGTCAAGAAGGAACCAAATTAATAATACAATGACATACCTGAGCAACAGCAGCAGCTGCCAGTATGGCAGCTTGTGTGGCCGGGTTGATGGATGTAGTGCTGGTCACCTGCCTTGCTGTTGCTTTCGTTGTTGTGCCTACCATCTGGTCTAGTAGAGCGATGGTACCATCCCTGCTGTAAAAGTGCACACGAATCAAATGTGTTAATAAATAAACATAAGTCAATAATTAATGATTTCGTGATCTTAGCAGTATAACATATATCTTACTTGTCCTTCGATTTTCTTCCGCGACTTCTACTGCGAGAACGACTGCGAGTGCGTCGTTTTTCTTTATGTCTCTCGCGGCTGCGGCTACGATCTCTATCTTTATCCCTGTAAAATGATATAATTGATTGTAGTTTAGGACGCATTTATGAAGCAATTTAATTCAATCTTAATGATGTAGGTTATCCATTACCTCTTGGAACGATGGCGTCCCTGTCGCGGTCTCTATCGCGGTCGCGGTCCCGGTCCCGGTCACGGTCCCTGTCTCTGTCGCGGTCCCGCTCCTTGTCGCGATCACGATCTCGGGTCTTATCACGATCCTTATGGCGATCACGATCCCTTGACCGCGATCGACTCCTATCTCTGTGACGAGAGCTCATGCTGACCACTTAGAACACAATTTACTTAAAATAGGGTTTCAGTGTTGAAAGTGTTTTATTAGTATTAAATTAAATTGTGCTGAAAATTGTATTTGAAAATAATAAAGCCTAAAATAAATGCAATGTAAATTGTAAATGTTTCTTTTTGACAGCTATTTGACATAAGAATCAAGATGGTTGAAGACGATAGCTTCGTCATAAATAATGTAGCACTGGACCTAGTTATTTAGCCATACAAATACATTTTCCAAAGAAGGTTTCAACCTTTGTTCCAACGTTACCGCAGTGTACACTACAATAGTTGATTTAAATTTTCTATATTATAATAGCACCTTGTGCACAAAAACGTTGCCACCGCCTATATGCTTAGAGAGACTTCCACGGAGTTAAACCACGACATCGAAAATATTCTCCAAAATGGTGGAATATGTAGTAAAAGAATGCATTTCAAGCATTCATATTACTTTTCATACGTAAGTTTATAATGTTAATAATTAAATAAATGTGAAATACGTAATAATTAAAATAAAATGTCAAGTATTGCATTTAAGGTTCAGTGTTAGTTATGTGGGCAAATCCTTTTTTTAAAACCACTAATTAACAAAAGATTCATCCACTTTGCATACCCTACTCAAAATTTTTGTGCACGCCACTGGGTGAGTGACATGATAATTAGCTTTGATTGCTACTTTTGGCCACCATGAGCGCTGCCATAGTTTAAAGTAATTACACCTTAGTACTTACTTTTGAGAGCATCGATGGCTCAATGGTGTGGACCGTTGTCCTCCTACCGGGAAGGCTGAGGTTCAAATCTCGCCATGTACCAATGTGTTTCCGAAATTATATGTACCTACGTTGTTCGACACTCTTACGGTGAAGAAAAACATCGTGAGGAAACCAGCGCACGCCTGCGAAGAGATACAAAAGCCCGCATAGGGCCCGCGTGGACTAAGGCAAGGCCTAAACGCTCCATACGGGTAGGCTCGTGCCCCTCGGTGGGGAGTTTAATGAGCTGATGATGATGACTTACTTTCCACCATACAAATTCTTTAGCTTTCCGGCAAGTGACGTTGATGAGGACTTTAGACTGTTGAACGCTGAAAGACTATTTATTTATAAAGGTGTGCTTACAGCTAAACATAATCAACGTTTGTATTTACATTTTCATGAATAAGGTTCATATATGCAAGCCTTTTACATGCACACACAACATTGTTGTAGTTAGAGGCATTTAAACAGAAGATAAAAAATATATAATAAAAAACATTTGAATTGAACATACGAGTATGCAAAGAAAAGTTACAATATGATTATGAGTGAAGACTATCGAGGAGTTTCAGCATTTTGTGTTTAAAAATATTGAGTTTTTGTGTAAATATGTCAAGGTCAGATGATTTTTCATTAAGGGTGTTATAGGAATTACATATTCTTGTGAGGGGGTAAAGACTATATGTAATATATAAACAAAGCTTTTGTTCAGATCGCTATGGTAACTCAGTCTAAAATATTTTCAGGGCATCTATATAATGATTTGTTTAGAGCGCAGCAAGGAAGGCCAGGTATGAAGTTGAATAGGTTTAAATTAAGATAACAGCCCAGCAAATTCCGTCGCTTACATGACTGTAGGAGACAACCTTAGTTGCAAATAAAACATTTGAATTTGAACCTACCGAGTAAACAGTAAAGGTCGCCGCACACGAGCAAATAAATGCTACAAGCGTGAATATGATGAAAGTACAGGAAATATGCGGATGGCGGCGGTGATGTAATAGTGGACCGTGAATGGCGAGCAAAGACGTGTGCGTTACCCTAGCAGAAAGTATGTCCTAGAGTGATATGAGTGGTACCAATGTTTTGTGCTCTATTTACTATGTATGTGCGCCAAATATTATATATGTGCATCCAGCCGTTTTGGAATAAATCGAAAAAAACGGTTCCTGCTAGGGTAACGTTTTTCTAGCAGGAAAATTTTTAAAAAAACATCGGAGAGAAAAAATAATTAGTCCGTTAGAAAGCTTATGTGTGTGCATGAATGTGCGCCAAAAATTATATATGTGCGCCTTCAGGTTTTTGAAATATTCAACTTTTTAATCTTCCTGCTAGGGTAACGTTTTACAAAATCGCATATCTCGAAAACTATTGCATGTGCGTTTATGAAAAAAATTGCATAAATAGCTCTTACATGTGCCAATATGTGCCGGAATTTTGAACAAGAAAAATATCTTAGATTTTAAGTTATAGCTTTTTAAGAAATGAGAAAAAAAATATAGCCTCTTTATAAAAAGGCCGATAAGCTCATAAAAAATTGCATTTGATCCGTCTTGAGACGCAGATTATGTGCAGCAAGTTTCAATAGTGCACATTCATTAGTTGTTGAGTAATATGAGAAAAACTAAACAAAAAACCTATCATGTTTTTGACGTTCACATACAAGAAACTGGTTCAATCTAAGATGAGCGATTGTAAACCATGATTATGTGCATATTGTCAAGTAATAATGTGAAAATTTTCACCTTAAAATATTCCGTATTTAAAAAGATATAAACAAAAAAAAAAAAATAAAATACGATCGATTATCCGACCAAATTAGAATGACTACTAAAAAGCGACGTTCGATATGTATCGATGGCCTTCGGTAATGAACGCTTAATACCTTGGTAGCTGTCGTACAGTCGCGTTAGAAAGTTTTTTGGTAAATTTGGGTTCATGTAAATATTACTAATATAATTTATGTTTCCATTTCGGACAAAATAAACTTTGTATCATTATTATGTTTAATTGCAAAAATATGAAGTAATTGATAATAATAAATTATTAAATCATGTACAAAAATAATTTTGGTTTGTGGAGACCCGATTAAGTGAAAAAAAATTAACCTAAAATCACATTAATACACTTAGTATTAATACACTTAGTATTAAATAACAAAATATATAGTAATTATATACATTGTAATATTTCTCGCTCGCGGCCTCGGACCGGTAGGGGCCTCGCAGCCAAAGGGGCTTTGCTTAAAGTCACTTGCGATGAATGATTTGAAAAGCCTGAACACCGACAACAAAGCCACAATTAAGGATTTAGTAAGAATAATTCTGCCCATAAATTATATAAGGACGGCACTTTACCACTAATTATTGTTTTAACAAAAAAAAATGGTTCGATTAAAAGCTACGCTGATGGTTTGTTTATTCGCTTTCATAAGTTAAAAGGATTTAGTTTCTGTTGCAAACTATTCTCACAAATAACGAATACATTTATCACCAGTACTATCATCTCCTACTCTCCTCTTCTCGCTTGTAGGAAGGGACCATGAGTAAATATACAATATGGTCACCAGTGAACATCAACCTGCTTCCCCAGTGTTATGAGTCATGACTGGGCATTTAATCCACATATTGAGTGCCAATACTAGAAGCTGCGTTTCATCTAAGTATATTTTTAAAATATTTTCTCTCGTTGTACCTTAGTAACAGATAGAACGTGAGTACTACAAACACCCAGACCTGACAACAATATCATCAATTTAATTATGTACTACTGCCAGAATTGAACCCATGACCCTTGCATCTCAACCGGTAGGTACGCATATCCACAGTGCTTGCAATAAGTCAAAAGGATTATAAAATGACACGAAATATGAAATGCTTACCATCATCGCAGTTCTATCATCGTAATAAATACGTCACGTCACATATTGCACCACTTTCAAAAAACTTCATAACACAAAATATAACCGACCGTGTCGTTCACAATCAAAACTGTATGAATATAACTACAAGTTAACACTTCCACAGTGTTGCCACCTTAGTTTTAGAAATGGGGCGTTTTGAGAAGTTAAAAAGGGCTAGATTGAATCAATAGATTTTCCGTTCTACAAATGCTTAAATAATCATGTCATGAAGCCGTTTTTTAGAGCGTCTAAAAAACGTCGAAAACTTCATACATTGGTTAATATTTTCAAGACAGCGAAAAAGAGCTAAATCGTTAAAAAAGGAGTTCACCCGTACTAAAAAGTGCTAGATCTAGCCACAAAAGGGCTGTACTTCCAATTGTAGTAAAAGTTCGCATTATTCAAGATGGAGTACTGTTTATATATTAGTCTCTAATTAATACCTTAGGTAATTACCTGTCCTTTTTTCTACAAGCAATACGTAAGACGTCATAGCTGGCGTGTGCGACCAGAGATAAAGAGTCCATTGACAGTTATTTTAACTTTGACATTTGTGTCATCACACTTTTAGAGTTTCTATTATTTATGGTGTCACGCTTATCTATTCAAATCCTACGAGTTTTATAGTATTGTACGTCAACTCTAAAAAAAGGATAAAAAGAAGTACTAAATAATTGTGCTAGCCGTGTGAAGTTTCTGTGAGAAGAAAAATACGAACTTAATAAATAAATATAACCTGACACTCACTCAGCGCTATCTAGCCCCAATTGGTTTATATTATATAATACATACTTTATAATTTCCTTTTGTACTACCCAATGCATTTTTATGAAATTTTATAAAATATGGAAACATTGTTTTCGAAAATGAATGGGAATCACTTTATCACTTTACTGTACTTGAGCACAAGATGTGTCAATAGGTTGATGTGTAAATTTAAGAAGGCCATCGATACATATCGAATCGTCGCTTTTTAGTAGTCATTCTAATTTGGTCGGATAATCGATCGTATTTATTTTTTTTTGATTTTTGTTTATATCTTTTTAAATACGGAATATTTTAAGGTGAAAATTTTCACATTATTACTTGACAATATGCACATAATCATGGTTTACAATCGCTCATCTTAGATTGAACCAGTTTCTTGTATGTGAACGTCAAAAACATGATAGGTTTTTTGTTTAGTTTTTCTCATATTACTCAACAACTAATGAATGTGCACTATTGAAACTTGCTGCACATAATCTGCGTCTCAAGACGGATCAAATGCAATTTTTTATGAGCTTATCGGCCTTTTTATAAAGAGGCTATATTTTTTTTCTCATTTCTTAAAAAATCGCTATAACTTAAAATCTAAGATATTTTTCTTGTTCAAAATTCCGGCACATATTGGCACATGTAAGAGCTATTTATGCAATTTTTTTCATAAACGCACATGCAATAGTTTTCGAGATATGCGATTTTGTAAAACGTTACCCTAGCAGGAAGATTAAAAAGTTGAATATTTCAAAAACCTGAAGGCGCACATATATAATTTTTGGCGCACATTCATGCACACACATAAGCTTTCTAACGGACTAATTATTTTTTCTCTCCGATGTTTTTTTAAAAATTTTCCTGCTAGAAAAACGTTACCCTAGCAGGAACCGTTTTTTTCGATTTATTCCAAAACGGCTGGATGCACATATATAATATTTGGCGCACATACATAGTAAATAGAGCACAAAACATTGGTACCACTCATATCACTCTAGGACATACTTTCCTGCTAGGTAACGCACACAAGCAAGACGCCTACCCTCACGATGTAGATCCCACACGCTTTCTTCGCAAGTCGTATCGGCTCATCGCGCCGCAGAACGTCCTACGCTACCCGGTCACCACTCCTGAACTCATCTGCTTTAACCAATGACCATATACGTGACCATCCCACTGGCGCCGCCACTTCCTGATCAAACCTCACTTTAGATCTACATTTGGGCCTTCATTCCGATATTTTTTTTAATGCACTAATAGGATCGTTACTGTATCTCAAATCTTAATAGTAAATTGCACTCATTCTGTTGTGGTTGATTTTGGTAACAATATTAAATAAATGAATATCCAGACGGTCACAGCGCCCTCTAGCTCTGTATTAAGCGACGAGCTTGTAGTTAGGGTATTAAACAGCTGATAAACATACTTATATACATTTTTTATTGTAAATACATACATATTGTGATATTGTATATAGAAACAACCAGACCATTACAAACAGAAACATGTTTATGCACATAAATGTTTGTATTGCCTTGGGATCAAACCCGGAACCATTATACTAAATGGGTTGTTAGACTATTTATTCTACTATATAATTACCATTTCAAATTACTTTTAGCAATCTAGGGAGGCCATGCCATTCCTGGACAGGAAACTGTATAGGCGTCTTCTACGCATGGACAGGAATAGCCTTAGACTGGTGACGGGAGTGCATGGACGAGGAAACGGTGGCGCATGTGCTTCCTAGGTGCACGGGCGTAGCCCAAATCCGCAGGGAGACTATCGGCTATACGGTAAGTCACGGATGCCCTGAGAAGACTAATCAGTTTTTGGAGGGAGGTGGGCTGGCTGGAAGGACCAGAAGGCCGCCATGGCTCACGCACAATGGTCCACTGCACGGACTAAGTGCGGAAACCAACCCTACTAGCGCAGAACATACCTTTTCAAACTGTATCAGAATATCAATTTACAGTTGGATTGTAAAGTATCGTAGTGAGAAATAAATGAGTGGAAGTGAGGCCTCCGAAATACCGCCATATACTAAAGAATTTAAAATAATAAAGAAGTTCATAACTAAATCCTTAAATACAAATTACGAAGCCAGAGTTCGAACTGATATTCTGGCTATGCATCCTTATGCTCACGTCTGGATTGAGAGTATAATCGTGTCGTTTAATAAGTTTATGCCCATTGCTTAAGTTTTTACTATTTTTAATCAAATTCCCTGTAGATTGATTTCAAGATTTAAAAAATGGGCAATCAGTCCTATATATAACTAAAGTAGGTATTTATTAAAACAAAGATATCAAATGAAAATAATTGGGTATACATACAGTATAATATGCATTAGGTGTGTAGTGATAAACATTTATTTCAATATTACCAGCAGCACTGCCAATTATATTCACATGATTTAAAGCGACAAATAATGTATGTGTAGGTAGGTCCCTAATAAAGACACAAGCATGAATAAGCAGTAGTTACCTCAAAGTTTAGAATTCAAATGGTCAACTATCTGTAGCAGTCTTCTACAAGTTGGATAAAACAATTGTCAGTTGTAAAACGAATATAGTATGGAATTAAAAATAATAACTAAACTTTAAAGAAAACTGGTACTGAAGCAATGAAGTGGATGACTGAATTAAAATAAATACGAAAAATGAAATTCAAAGAATTCTTCTTCATTATATTTTAAAGATCAAAATACATTTCTTACAAGTTGTAACAGTTCAATCATACCAAATTACAATTTTGATAAACATACATTATGTATTTACTATTGTTATTACAATTTGTCAAAAGGAATAAATACAAAATGGAGCAGATAATTATTACAGGTTTTTAGTTTAAAATTACACTTGCAGTCAGTGATGGTAAAAATTATATTGTGTCAGCTTCACTTGCTGGAGTCTCAGTGAAGATGACAGCAAGACAATTTAAACAGTTTATAAACATGCCAAGCAAATAAAATGTCTCTTATACAAACCAAAAATTCAAACTTAATTCTAATACAAATAGTCTTCTTAATATTAATGTATAGCTAATACTTATAAGCTAGTCCGGACAATGTTCTCCCTAGTCACTCCACTCATTTTTACATCACTAATATAGAAAACTATGTTAACTGATTGGGTGATGAGTTTAAGAATGCTTATATCCAGTCCGGAGTAAAATGCAATGTGAAGAGTCTTCAATAAACCTGTAGACAAATGAAACAAAGATTAGTTCTGCAATAATAAATTAAATGCCTTGCTTTGGACAATGGCATTTTAAAAGATTGTCTATTTGCTACAAGTCAAAAGTTTAAGAATATGATATACAAACCTAAATTAAACAGGTGCACCTGGACCGCCTTTCTTTCCAATGAGAGATTTGTGGATATGTGGGATTACACCACCTCCTGCGATGGTTGCTTTGATTAGGCTGTCAAGCTCTTCGTCTCCTCTAATGGCAAGCTGCAAATGCCGAGGAGTGATACGCTTTACTTTGAGATCTTTAGACGCGTTGCCAGCCAACTCCAAAACCTAAAAAAAAATTAGGTAGCACAATCAAGGTTTTAGTGTACCCAGCATAGATATAATTAGCAGCAAATTGTTTGCTCAATGTACAAAAATGACAATGTTTTGAATTTATCGAAAAATAATTGTATATTATAAAAAGAATAATTATCTTGATTATACTCGATACATACATAAAAAAACAAAGATTTTTCATCTTTGTTTTTAGAGGCAGTTTAACTAAAAAGTATTTCCCGCCAAATTTGGTTGTTATTGTGAATAAGTCTTATAGCTTTAAAAAATATGTTATGTATCTGATCAGAAAATATAAATAGTCATAATGAATAAAAAGAAATCACAACTATGTACTATAACTAATGCAAGAGTGATTGCCGATTATAATTATTGAAAAGAAAAGCAATAGCCGCCATATTTGACAAGGCGTCGCATCGCTTGCTTACCTCGGCCGTAAGGTATTCAAGAATAGCTGCTGAATAAACAGCCGCTGTAGCCCCAACACGTCCATGGCTAGTAGTCCTGTTTTTAAGATGTCTGTGAATTCTTCCTACCGGGAACTAGAATCCAATAAATCCTTATTAGACGTAGGAAAAAAATAATTATTGATTATCTACCCCCGACAGTTGGCCGCCGCCATACTAAAGAGGTCATGCGTCTTATTCAATATTACGAAATTGTTTTAAATAGGGATTTCATACCATATTTAGGTTTTAAAAATCATATATTTAATTACGAAGCATTTTAACATTACCTGTAAGCCTGCCCTGGCTGATCTCGATACTGCTTTAGCCTTGGCTTTGCCTGAATCTTTGCCCGCTTTACCTCCAGCCTAAAATTGACGAAAAATCCGATTAATTTTGGTCTTACAAAGCTGAAACTTCGCCAGGATATGGGCCACATCGATGTTCACCAAAATACACTGCAATATCACTGTTTGAATCACTATTTTCCCTAAATTCTTGCAAAACTCACCATTTTGAAACGTGTAACTCACAATGACCTATCACTGAACACACCAACACAGGAAGGCGCCAAGCTAAATCAACTAGATAACGATGGCCGCCGCGGCATAACAAGTCACAAGCTAGCCAACCGTATGCGACCGGAAGTTTCGTTCCAGTAGTAAATTGAGATCCACTAACCAATCACAGGTTAATAAAATGGCGGGCTAGCACAGTGCTGCCAAGCCATTTCGGTAATAATAAGAACTATTTATAGTACGTTCCGTTGTACGCAAAATTTTTGATTGTCCGTATTATGCGTTAATGTAAAAAAGTTTTTTTTATTTTTCTTACTGTAATATAAATTTTTGTTTAATGTACGTTAGCGGATAGACTTAAGTACAATCAAACTTGCCGATCTATAATTTTATAAGTTTCGACTGTTTACACATTATCTGTTTATACCTCATGATCGAAATTTATAATCATTCGAAAAAATTACTTTATTACTCATATATGTGTTTTATGCAAATATTTGGTTCTTTTTTATGTTACCAAATGCTCGTACGCCTGACCATGACAGAGCGGTTTTGATCAGTTTTGATGCATTAATGGAGAGCAACAACTTTTAGAGAGTTATTTTTCTCTATCAACGCCGCGCTGCGCTCGACACCCGAGACAATACTCGTAGATGTTAGGTCCTCTGAGGAACTAGACATACCTGGTAATTTATCTAGCTTTTGTATTTATTCATGTTTGTATTCATTAGTTTCCTATTCATAAATGTTTTATTCAAGTTGTTTAGGTTAGAACACAGATTTCAATACAGGAGATGGGGCAAGCCGCGTTTTTAAGTGCGACAAATGTAAGCTCAACGAGCATACACTGGCTGCCAGTTTGCGCTCTGTGAGACGAGTCAAGACGCACGAATATTAGAAGAAATTACCCCTTTTTTTCCAAAATGCCATCCTGTGCAATGTAACATTCCATCATCGCAATGAATCAGTAAATTTACCAAGTAATAGAATAACTTTTCATAAGTAAGAACCGAAAAAGAAATTGCGACACTGGGACTGCTATAACTTGGCGGCTTGTCCAGTCTAATGTATATTCGGATGTCTGTGGGTTAGAACCATGTTATAACTGTGACTCAAGAACCTGCGAGCCGAGCGAACGAAGCTCGCGTGCCGCATATTATAAATTCTGAACAACGACACGTTTAGTTACTATTTTAGTGATGGCCACTATATAACTTTCGTAGCTCTGTGATAAAACTAATTTTTCTTACTTTACGGGTGGGATCGGTATGTTGATCAATTTGCGAAAATATAGGCATAAAATAATGCGGTTTTTAATATTTTTCGGTGACATATTGTACCTACAACATTTAAGCTCAATCAGGTAAAACTTAAGTGTAACCATTTGGCCAATTTTTTAATCAGACATCAAGTTAGACATTACTCCGAGGCATGAGCATGTCTGTTTGTATTGGTTTGGGTATTTTCTATATATAACATGTATTTATTTACAAAAAAGTCTGTAAGTAGGTATGTTTATCCATTGTATAGTACTCATATTACAGGCTAAATGCTTAGTTTAGGACTAGATGGTGGGTAAGTCAGTGGATATATATTTTTTTATTTATTATCTAGGTAACATAAAATAAAATATTTGTATTTACTTAGGCATTTAAATCAGCTTTATTCTGAGAAAATAATGGTTCACCGTCATGTGCGTAGCCACTGGGGCAAGCTGGGGTGCTTGTCCCATCCTGGCTCTGACAGTCTGACCTAGTACCTAATTAAAAAACAAAGATTTTATTTTCTTATACGAACAAAAATCGTTATATCCGTAAGAAAATTACAAAAATAATTAGTCGACATGAAAAAAGTGCGATCAAACCAAAAATATGAATAAAAACAAAATAAAAAATTGGAGTGCTGCCCCACCCTGAGCCCAAGGCTGGCTACGCCAATATTCACCGTTTATGACGTATAAATTTCGTTTTGAGATTTCATAGTAATGTACAACATATATATATTTTTGAATTTTATCAATCCCCTATTTTAGAAGTAAGAGTGTAGGGGGACTCTTTTTTTCAACTTTAGAAGTGTCTCTTTCGCAAACTATTCAATTTAGATAAAAATATTAAAAACCTCAATATCACTTTTCAAGACCCACACATTGATACACCACACGTGGTGGGGTTCCGTATTTGCCATTTGGCTACGGAACCCTAAAAATTGAGTTGCATGAATTCACCGAGCATACTTACGTTACAAAGGCTTGTAAAGAGGTTGGTTAACCTATAATAATAATTTATTTAATCTCAAAAACCTCGTACTCCGTGTCAAAAACATATTGCAATCAAATTTGAAGATTCGAACTAGGTAAATACCATGTTAATTCATAACTCCGAGAAATACATGTATCTCCGACAGTCAGTGCCCTCTCTCAAAATTAATACGGAACTAAAGTTAGTTTATAAAAATCATTAACATAGTATAAAGACATACACTTTCTGTCTACGTATAAAATTGTGTGTGCGTGCGAATGCACGCGCGTGTTTGTTTGCGTGTGTATGTAGGAATGTATACGGGTGCTATGCTGGTGGAAACTAGAAACTAGGATGAAGTTTAAAGTTCTGTTTGCTGGTAATTAAGTGTGAGCAACCAAAGCTGCACCTTTTTGCACTCACTCAAACAGTACTTATTGATTTTCTGTACTTAAAAGTAAAGGATAATAGTTTAAAATTTTTATTTTCGTGTTGATCGAACTCTTGGCACGTCGAGGATGATCCTCACCCTACGTCTTTCTTGTTAAATTGTATAATGTCGGAATGGCGTCCGTAGATGCTGATTGATTATATGCAATTAACGGCTGATCCAGGGTATGGGGTCATGGGGGTCATGACCCCTCCCTGAGCTAACGTACACGTGTGGTGTACAGTGGACAAGAAATGATAGAGTGTACTAGTGTTTTATTTCTGGGTATAACTTTAGATAGATCCTGCTCTTGGAAACCTCACATTGACTCAGTTAACTTGAAAATTGACAAACTTGTATATGCTCTTTGGAAACTGTCGAGAATTACTGACTGTAAAACCGCCTTATTGGCCTATCATGGCTATGTGGCATCCTTGCTACGTTATGGATTAATTTTGTAGGTTTAATGCTGTCGAAATAAATACTTTATTTATTGCGCAAGAAAAGTGCCTTCGTGCTATTTTTAATGTTCCTCCATGGATATCTTGTGGCCCATTTTTCAAAAGACATAAAATTCTAACTTTGCCTTGCTTGTACATTTATGAGATTTGTAGATTTGTGAGGAATAATAGTGAATTGTTTACTTACTAAACTAAAAAATGTATGCAATTACAGCACCAGACGCAAAAATAAACTAGCTTATCCAAAACATGAGTCAGAACTATATAGTCATAACTGCCATATTATGGCCATTCGTATTTATAATAAATTACCAGACAATTTAAAAGAACTACATGGAACACTTTTTTATCGAAAATCATTTAATTTGTTAGTAGATAAATGCTTCTACTCTCTGAAAGAATATTTCAATCACATATTTTTATTGATTTGAACTGACTCTAAATATTAATGAAATATTGTAATAAATCATACTATACTGCGACATCTTTATATGTGAATATGACTCATTGTTGTAAATGCTTAATATAATCATGTAAATGTTATTTGTTAATTTTATTCAGTAATGATTTCCGATTTAATGAAATTCCGATGTAATAATTATATTATTTATTAGTATGTATACAATTTAATGACATTTGTTTAATAAATAATTGATCAAGTTGTACCGTCCGTGCTATATGTGTTAAATCTAATTGTAAGAGTAAATGTTAGTAAAATTAATTTTGAGAAATGTTATAATAACCTAGAATCAATCATTTATTATACATTATTAATATTTGCATGCCTATGACAGGCAGAATGTAGCATGTACCAATCTACAATATATATATAGACACTTTGTAAAACCTATATTCTGTGCAAATAAAGAATCTTAACAAAATACCTTATAAGTTCTTAACTTGACTACTACTATGTGACCCCCTCCTGGCGCCTAACCTGGATCTGCCCTTGTATGCAATACCTATGTACAATTGCCTGAAAGTCAGTATCGCGTATTTTCTGAAAAGAGTGTTGGGTATCGAAAAGGAGAAAAAGTCATTGTTTTGAGCAGGGATCTTTGTGCTCTTTCCAACCCCAACATACGAGTTTTACACGCTCCATCCTCGGAGGAATAAGACTGCTCCAAGGCTCCATCCCATATTTTGACATGAGACCTGTCTTAGTTACATCAGCTAACGAACTTTTCAAACTTATGTATATAAAAATAATGTATTAGTTACGTGTGTATAATCCTCAGATCACAAAACCGTAGAATCCGGCATATAATCAGAACGATAGGGTTTGTCAATATGTCAAACTCTGATTTAATGAATTTTATATATTGTGCATTTCAGATTTCGTTTTGAACCCAATAAACGTCGCATTTCCGAGTTAATGTTGTTTGTGGCCGGTGGGGACCTTGTGTAACAAATTGATATTTTAATTGGAAAACGCATAAGTATATTTGTACCAGGTCGTGTTCGCAAAGGATGCCATATGTAAAATTTGCATTATGTGCATAGAACGATGTTAGGTAGGTAGGTATTATCTTTTCAAAACACGAATTTGGATGGATAATTTGAATTTGGTATTCCTTACGGATTTCATAGCTCTAAATCCCATATTCTAGAACGAGACAAGAGGGGCGTGTTTCCCTTAGGTGGGTTGTGTGCGTTGCACACGTGCGCCGCGGTGGTAGGGCGCTCGCATTATGAGTTCCTCCGAGGACCGCGCGAGCGCTAGGGGCGCTAGGGTTTGCACACGGCCGCCACATGACCTAGAGACGGCCCTGAGACTCAAGCGTTGATCTTTACTTGAATAGATTAAGAAAGTGATACGATAAATAGCACGAATCCCTTTCTAACTCAATTTAAGTTTTTAAGTAAAGATCAACGTTAAGTCGTCGTTAAGAATACGGGCCTAAGTAGCCAGTTTGATAAAATGCCACTTTCTTATCTAGGGCTCAACATTGTTCAAGGGGGTTACCGCCATCTCTTAAAACAGTGTTACAATAATATTACTGCGTCTTTTCTGGTACAAAAATGCTGACGTATCATTATAAGTGTTGTTTTAAGAGATTGCGGTAACCCGCAGGTGATTTTGAAGAACATGTCAAATTTAGCTCCAATAAAACACATTTACTTTTATACTATTTACAAAACATTTTATTTGAAACTGAAAAATCTTATAAGACGGTGTAATAAAGTAGTGTTAAAATATTTTTGGTAGCGTCATCACCACAGTACATATATGCTATTTACAATACTTGTATATACTCAAGCCAAATTCATATTTGTAAAGTAACGTTACATTTTCGTTTTTATATGTAAAGTTACAAATTTTCATTTTTTAATGTAAAGTTACAAATTTTTATTTTTTTTAATGTAAAGTTAAATTAAAAAATTAAATGGCAGTGGGCGCCGGCGACATGTCGCCTGGCTTTGTATTTAATTTTAGGCATTAGAATCTCCGGTGAAGTCGTCGCACCGGTCCTCCAACTCGTACTGGAACAAAAGAGCCGGTTAGTAGCATCTTCTAGCACCCCTTCGCTGATAACTTCGATAAACTTTAGCCTCGAAGTGTGATTAAATCGGATGATTGCGTCACGCTGATTTATAACATTATCATTTTCAAGAAGATTTTGCTGTAACATTGACTTAACAGTAATTTACTAAGCTAGATCTTTAGGAAAAATATGCCTATTTATTTCATTAAAAACCATGGAAATTTTGAACAATACAATTTAATGATTAAGTTGATTGATTTTTGAGTAAGAGAAACCATTATATAAAATCTCCACCGGTGGTAAATGTGTCTTTTATTCCCATTTGCCCCCTGTGACAAAATTGAAGGTACAACTTGGAATTTATCGCTACACCACCGAGCCTAATCATTATAAAGTTTGAATTTTGTAACGAAGTGAACAGGACGGTCAGGACGCTCACCTGATGGTAAGTGTTACGCCTGACCATGACAGAGCGGCATTGAAGGAGGCCAATAACTGATAGACAGTTAATATTCTCCATCAATGCCGCACTGCGCCCGTCATCCGAGACAACGGATGTTAGGTCTCTTATACCCGGTAATTTTACTAGCTGCAGTGCCCTCATCCCGAAACACAAAAGTGCATATCACTCTTATTTCGACGACCCATTTGGTGTAGCGGTTGAGACGTCGGCTACTACACCAAGGATTCCGGGTTCGATCCCCTGGGCAGTACAAACATTTGTGTGCATGAACATGTCTGTTTGTAATGGTCCGGGTGTTTCCTATGTGTAATATGTATTTACAAAATGAAATGTATATAAGTATGTTTATCCGTTGTTTAGTACCCATAACACAGGTTTCACGCTTAACTTGGGGCTAGATGGCGCTGTGTGAATGTAGGTGGATATTTATTTCACGGGACGATATCAGTCACTGCGGTGGGTGGCTACCTAGAGGACTCAGTATCGAGTGTAGCACCTAGTGAAGTTTATGTGATAAAGTATTGTGGTGTACCTCGTCGAGCTGCAGACACTTGCCCCACTCGGCGAGCGTGATGCGGTGGTCGTCGTCCTGGTCGCAGGCGTCGAGGAACGGCGCGATGCAGTGCTCCAGCGCCATCAGCGGCGCGCGGATCGGGAACAGCTCGTGCCGGGACACGAACCTGACAACACACACCACATGTTTCACGCCACTGCAATAGCTTTGGGAAATATACAGTTCAAAAGACGTTCACAAGTCTAGGTGAGATAGATATGAGTCGACCAGACAGACATATATGACGCGAAATAAATTAATTTTATTTCTGGTGGGGTTTTTGTCAGTGTGGTTCGGTTATAAGACATATCCCACAGGGTTCATACACTTTAGCCGAAATTCTAACCAACACCTATTTCAATCGGTTGACTTACCCGTTGTTATTTTTAATTTCGACTTTGGATATTCTTTAACTTCAAGGCCCACCTACTTGTACCTAGTGTAACTTTTCAAATAGCGGAAAAAGCTCTAGTTACCATCACCAACGACAAGAATCACTAGGAAAGTTGATTGACGAGGTTATTATTTCAGATCCCATACATGTTTCTAGGAAGGCAAAAGGATAGACAGAACTGTCTATGATTTTTGTGTATGTGTATGTGTGTGGGTGTGCTTTGGTATAAGTAGGATGTACACGTATATAAGTCAGTGTGTGTGTGTGCGTACCGGTCGTTGTCGTGTGCGTCGAGGTCGCACCACTTCCAGACGGCGGCGTTGGTCCAGCGGCGCGTCAGTGTGTGTGTGTGTGTGCGTACCTGTCGTTGTCGTGTGCGTCGAGGTCGCACCACTTCCAGACGGCGGCGTTGGTCCAGCGGCGCGTCAGTGTGTGGTGTGTGTGTGTGTGCGTGACCGGTCGTTGTCGTGTGCGTCGAGGTCGCACCACTTCCAGACGGCGGCGTTGGTCCAGCGGCGCGTCAGTGTGTTGTGTTGTGTTGTGTGTTGCGTGCGTACCTGTCGTTGTCGTGTGCGTCGAGGTCGCACCACTTCCAGACGGCGGCGTTGGTCCAGCGGCGCGTCAGTGTGTGTGTGTGTGTGTGTGTGTGTGTGTGTGCGTGCGTACCTGTCGTTGTCGTGTGCGTCGAGGTCGCACCACTTCCAGACGGTGGCGTTGTCCACGGCGCCAGTGTGTGTGTGTGTGTGTGTGTGTGTGTGCGTGCGTACCTGTCGTTGTCGTGTGCGTCGAGGTCGCACCACTTCCAGACGGCGGCGTTGGTCCAGCGGCGCGTGAGGTTGGCCTCGGCCTCTCGCTCCATGCGGAGGTAGTGCGGCGTGAGGTCGCTGCGCTCGGCGAGGTCGCGCATGATGTTGAACAGCCAGTCGCGCATGCGCCGCGGGAAGTCCGCCATCTCGCTCTCGCTGCACTCCTGCAATACAAACGCATTACACCTTGCAACACCACTACACACAAACACTTGTATCTCTCTCGCTGCACTCCTGCCACACAATCGGAGGACAGTCTACAACACGACTACAGACTCTTGCTACTAAGAATGTTATAGTGTTATAAATTGGTTGTTGGCGAGGTAGAATGGTATGAGGCAATATCTCGGATCTCTTCGTACTTCGGAAGGCACGTTAGTTTAGAAGCCATTAGTTTAGGCTCTTATCTTGTATTAAACGATTATTTAACCTTAAATAACATTATTATAAGGTTACATCTTAGTATTACCTACAATGTTAGATCATTAGGTTCTATGTACGATCGAACATTACAATACAATACGAGTTTTTCTCGCGCGCTCTCCCAACCCAATGTCAAGACAAGAGCGGCGATATTAGTGATGTGACACCACTCTTCAATCGATTGATGGATAGCGTTTGTCGTTTCTTTTCCGTCTAACATTAAGGACGGCGCAGTCATTGACCAATCCGCATTGGGCCCGCCTGGTCAAAACGGGACTGAACTCCCCATAGCTGCGTTGTGTGTATAGGCTTTACCCTGTAATGGATCCAGTCCTGGATTAACCTTAAGAAATTAAGCACTGCTAAGGGCCCACGTCCAGGGGCCCGACGAAACACAAAAAAATGAACAGAAGGTTTACTGGAAATCAACATCATGAATGCCCGAAAAGCGCAAGGCGCATTTTTTTGTAAATATTAAATTAGGTCTTTAGTTTTTGTTTTTGGGCACCTATCACTTCCAAGGTACGTTTTAATTTTTTATCTTATTTTCAAAAATACTAATATTTTCAATAGTAACTAGGGTTTCCTCATTTCGACCTTTTTTTATCTCGGAGCACGAGAATTCTCGACACTATTTCCGGGAATTCTCGGGTTGTCGAGAATATTGAAAAGCTCAAACATATTTGATTTAACAATAAAACATACTTTAATGCAATTTCAAATTTATAATGAACGTTTATTTTTAGTTTCATGTGAGTTTAATTTACTATAGAAAACTTTAATTAAGCGAAAAAACTCTAGCGAGATCTTCTTATCATTATTCTAGTTTACAAACAAATATACTAAAATATTTTTCTTTGAAAAAAACAAATAAATATCTTCTAAAAACAATGTCATCATGTCACCACAATGAAACTTAGTACTTACATACTAAATATTTTTTAGTCTCAGTCTGTACTACACTTTTCAATTACGTAGCATAAACGACAGTGTAATTCTTATAAAAAATAACAATCAGACTAGCTTAATATTACGAGTAATGTACATGTTCCTTAGTTTAGTCTTGTATCAACTTTCTATTGTTTATAAGTAAATGGGTCTTTTCTTACGTAAGTTAACATAAAATCTATATATTAAAAATTTAAGACAATTACAATACAATTTTAAAGCGGAAACTGCTTCAAAAGCTAACCCACGATGTCACGTATCATTAAGAAATAAGCCTTTAAAAATACAAGGGCATTTATAGCATCATCTGACATCGGTTTCGTATTTTTGTCACAAGTTTCCAGACAGGAGAAAAGTTCGTTTCTATATGTACTCTAGTATAAACGTATTAGAAACGTTTTTCAGAAACGTAATTAGCTGGGTCTTCTGAGAGGAACTCAATTTAATAATTAAACGACCGTGTGAAATATCAAATTTCGGTGCCTCCTCTAATAGGCAAATTATTTCATTTAATTTCGCACGACGCGTGGCAGAGCGCAACGAGAACAGCAAGCGTTATCAGTTTTTAATTTTTTGACTGAATTTCTCGATTTCTCGATTTCTCGACCACTTTTTTCTCGTCTTGAGTAAGGCAAATTTCCCGGGAATTCTCGTTTCGAGAATTCTCGAAGAGACCCTAATAGTAACCTATGGCGCATGCGATTATATTCGGAGAAAATAATTTTCATGCAAAATCGACTTCCGTTTTTTTCGCAGTGCGCGGATTCGAGTATGTTATCTTGTTTTTTAATCGTGTAGGTTTTTTAAAGACAATTCTTGTTTCCTTTTCTTAGCGAGTGGACTGACCCACAAGTCCCTGTTTCAGAGTTTTGAAACCGTTCACGGCTTTGACGCGGTTTTGTGATTAACGACATTCGAAGCGCCGGACGACGGCTAAACTTGCCTCCGAAGCACGGAATGTCTTTCTTTTAGGGAAACAGGTGATTAGCCTGCATATGTCCTAACCTAACTGACAAACAACACCACAAGTGAAAAATCATTACCTATGTTGTCAACTACTGCGCTATGCACTAATATCCTGTTGACATACTGCAGGGGGCCACAAGTGTGGCTTGCTTAGGGCCCGAGTAGTCTTAATCCGGACTGAATGGATCATTATAATCTGTTACCTGCTTTGGGTTGATGATAGACGAAATAAGCACAGCCTGCAGTAAATTAGTCATGGCTCTATAAAGTGTTAAAACAATAAAAGTAAGTAACAAATCGTACGGGCATCTCCCGGCAGACGCCGTAGTACTCGATCTGCACGTGTGGTACTGCGGGCCGCGGCACAGCTCGCTGCCGTCCAGGCACAGGCAACGCTGCCGGTACACCTCGCAGTCCGACGACCACGTCTCGTTGTGGTTCGTGCACACCTGGGAACAGAACACCATTCTTACCACATCTTCACAATACACTATTAATCATTCATCACTAGAGCTACCATTTGACGACCCATTTGGTGTTGTGGTGGAGACGTCGGCTGCAACACCAAAGGAGGGTTCGATCCCCGGGCAGTACAAACATTTGTGTGCATAAAAATGTCTAGTTGTAATGGTCTGGGTGTATTATATGTATTTCAAAAAAAAAGTATATTAGTATGTTTATCCGTTGTTTAGTACCCATAATACAGGCTTCACGCTTTTCTTGGGGCTAGATGGCGCTGTGTGAATGTCAATGGATATTTATTTATTTTATTTATTATCTGTAGCCGGCAGAGCTCGCGGTTGACGATCGCTCAAATTAAGCAACTTTTAGGTAATGGGTTGGGATTGGGTGTACGAAAGATTTTATATTAAGCCTCTCTATATTCCAGAAGGCACGTTGGTCTTGGTTTTCATGGTTAACACCGTCCAATCTCCGGCTCCGGCCCTGTGGTATATTACGGCCCAAACTCCATAGCCCTTTTGTCCCTGCAGTGCAATTGGACGTTTTAGGCTGATGAACGAGCAAACGGCTCATCTGATGGTAAATGACACCGCCGGCCGTGTTCTCACATTTGCACAGAGGGTACTGAAATGCGTTGCCGGCTGTAAACCTTTACCCCCACCTTACTCCACGTGTCAGTTTGAAACATTTGAATAAAATAATAAAACAGTTGTGGTACCTTGCGTCGCGAGTCGGTCTCGTAGGGGCAGTCCTTGATGCAGTTGCAGACGGCGTCTCCGTGCTCGTCGATCTCGCACACGCGCCCCGCGCTGCAGTGCACCTTCAGGCATGGGTCTGGGGATAACCACACCATTTTTTAGTTATTTCATGGGTAGGCACACGAGTAGAAGTAAATCACCACCTACGAGTGCGTTGCCAATCTTATTACCTATAGAAAAAACTATGGGTCAAGAAAAAGGCAATTTTATGCTTCGGTAAGCTCACTCGCTCGGCGAAAAAATCGCGCGCGTTTTTTCACACAGCAGTATCCTGTGAGGTCGGAGCAGCAGCGCGGAAACTCGCCAAAACATTTCTTGATGGTTGCAGACAGGTAGAATATAGTAAAAGTATATGATTAACTAAACTTTTATTATTTTAACCGTTTGCAGCTTCCTCCTTACCTTCAAGGAACACATCGTTCTCGTTGCCGGCATCACCTTCATTCATGATTTCGTTGACGCGCACTTTTTCAGAATCCTGAAACGAAAATAATGTGTTATAAAGGAACCAACTATAGAAGTATGACTAGGTTATACTAGTATACATTATATTGTTTGTAACTCACAGATCCAACCCGCATTGTCCCGCATGGTGGGTTGCTGCCCTAATCTCTTCATAGCTATGCTGTGTGGGAGTTTTGCTTGTCCCTGCAGTGGGTCGTCATAGGCTGATGATGATGATATTTTTTTACAATTAAGTGTCAATAAGTGAGGAGAGCATCGGTCGCTCAAAGATGGACTGTCGCCCTCCTACCGGGAGGGCTGAGGTTCAAATCCCAACACGTACCAATGTGTTTTCAAATTATCAAATAATATATGTATGTTATCCGACGCTCTTACGGAGAAGGAAAACATCGCGAGGAAACCTCCGCACGCCTGCGAAGAGATTCAAAGGTTGTGCGTGAAGTCGTCCAACCCGCACTAGGCCCGCGTGGACGACTAAGGCCTAATCACCCTATACGGGTAGGCTCATGCCCTCGTTTAATTAGCTGATGTTGATGAAGTGAGGATTCAAAACGCCTCGTACGACACTGGGATATTCTTCGTGTACTGGTGGAACTAGGACATGTAGTTCCTGTGCACACTCCCGAAGTGTATTCAGTAAAAAAACCGAGAGACTTGCGACTCTACTCCGGAGTTGAAGGCTTTGCAGCCGACTCTCTGGTCGAGACTCGGCTGCAAACCCTTAAGGCTGTTCGTTATTTTTGTTTTGAATTTCAAAAGTCTTTATTGTATAAATTGATTTGACTTTGGCTCTGAGTTTTATCAATTTAATTCCATTTTGGGACTCTGGAACTAGTAAATCTTTTTTATATGCTAAGGAGCAAAGCGAGCATGAAACAAACGGTCATTTATCACCTCCGATCATGGACAACGGCAATACTGTAAGTGACACACACCATTGCGTTGCTTACCATTTAGGGATACGCTCTTTGAAGGTTCCAATGTCAATCCATCCGGAAATACTGATACTGTCTGTTTTGTTTAAAGACAAAATTCTGACGGTAGAATTTGGGAGGTACCTTAACAGATGGCTTAAAAGTTAACGGTGTCCCATAGCTACTAAATGTGATATATTGTGACCTGGAAGCGGCGCTCGTCGAGTCGCTCGGCCATGGCCAGCTCCAGGTGCTCGGCCTCGGCTTCCTCGCGTGCCGGCGCCTTCGTCGTGCTGGTGCGCAGCCGTCGGTGACGGCGACGGTGCTTCTGCAGGAGCACACAACACATTTTACATCCGGGGGAAATTTGCTTTCCGGTTGTCACGGCTATTTTCTGCCAACTGTTCGCTACTTGCTTTCTGACTATAAATACTAATGTTTTTTGTTTGGTTTCTAAGATATGAATCTAAGTTTTCATTTAATACAAATTCAGTAGGTAGGTTGAAGTGGTTGTGAGCTGGTCAAGTAAGTCGCAGAACCGATAGCCATAGACGCTATCTGGATTGGAGACCGCGTTTTGGCAAGTTTAGCGACGCCCTTCGGTCCGATGGACCGGCGACTTAAGAAAGGTCGCTGCTAAAGGATGGATGAGAAAAGCGAAGGGCCGGGATATCTGATGCAAAATGGGAAAGCCCTATATCCAGGCGTGGCGTACCTGCGCGTCCGCGGCGCAGACGGCCGCCAGCAGCACGGCCAGGAGTAGCAGGCTTCGCTTCATGGTGATCTCTGCAACAAAACAATCATATTATTATACTGGAGTCTGGACCTTATAGCCTCTTTCCCGTCAGGGGAAGTTACAGTTGCGTAATAAACCTGAAAACGGAAATATGTACAATCATCATCATCAGCTCATTAAACGTCCCCACCGAGGGGCACGAGCCTACCCGTAGAGGGTGATTAGGCCTTAGTCGTCCACGCGGGCCCAGTGCGGATTGGACGAATATGTACAATGATCCTGCCTAATTTCTAAGTTCAGTGACTATATTTGGCAACAGATCGGGATAGTTACAAAAATCTCCTAGACCGTCGACATATAGACCGTTGTCGAGTTTGTTCTCTGTACGAGTGTATGCGTTCTAGATGTCCTTAGATATTCCACAGCATGGTAGAATCTTTGTGCGTTGAATATTCAATCAATTGGTGTCACATTACTTAAACCCCGTTAAAGCTATTAAAATAATGTCTCCTTATAAGTTCACCTATAGAAATGCGGAAAGCTCCGCAAGGATGGGAAGTTCCCAGAGAGGCGGCGCCCGTGGGTGGCGGATCGGTCGGTGACCCGGGACTCTGCTTATTGTGCACAGTGGCTAGTGTTACATGCCCTTAGCAACGGTAATATAGATAGCATTACTGCGCCTTTAGATACATGATATTTAAATCCGTCTTGCTAAATACTTACCAGGTACTCCCTACAAGAACTAACTGATAACTAAATCACATCTACGACTTCTGAATTAAATTCACGGGTGCAGGCTTATAAAAATATAGCCACCACTGCATCTCCAATTCTACCGAATAGTGAATGTTATTTGAAAACGGATACGATCTATCAAATATGAGCGCCGAGTCGGCACAAAGTGGACGCGTGCCGCAGATGAATGAACTTCTCATTATTATCAATGTATGTAGTTACCTAAACGACACAGAGCGCTGCATCGCTGCAACCGATGCACCTTATGATTCAAGCAGTAATTATGTGTTTGCAATGATGAATTTAAATTTACTACAACGCAAGTAAAATTTTAAAATATGCTTTTATTTGCATGGACCGAAAAATTCTTACCTCCTTATTATGAAATTTTCTTTATTAATAATAATAAAAAAATATTTCAAATAATAGTAATAGTTGTTGAAGTAATTTTTAATAGAAATTTGTGTTATCACTGCGCTGCTATACTTGGTATCAATTCTAGTGGATGTCATTTATTTTAATTGGGCCCATGTTTGCCATTTAATAATCATTAAGTAGTATCTAAGTATGTGAACTGGACCTTGAAATTAGCCGCAGGTATTGCGGATATAGTCGTACGTATGTAATTGTATGTATGTATAGATCATTACACACTTATGGTATAGCTTACCTACTTTAATTCGATGAATACTTGATTTTCAAACACTGAGCATTAATTTGTAACTACAGGTTTGAAATAGGCCAGTTCTCATTTCAATGCAGAAAATAGTGTTTGAGTATCGCGTGTGCTATGAACTTTAAAAAATGCCAAGTAAGGATTTTCTATCAAATAGGTATTGTACCCACCTATTTTTTAAAATCTTTAGGTTAAAGCACTTGCGAAAGGTCGCTGGTGGAGGCTGGATGAGAGAAGGATATCTGGCGCAAAATAGGGGAGACCTATGTCCAGTAGTGAGAAAATTGAAGCTTCTAGCCTCTTAATAAGTTACAGAATGCGTGTATCTCATACACAGCAATCAAAGTATCTATTTCAGTACCGTATTGTACGTGACATTTGAGATTTTCAATTTGAATAAGTATCTAATTTCTAGACAAGGCGTCACGACCGGACGCGGTGACCTCACCCGCATCTGCACAAACCATTCTCGACATGCATCGCTCAGCGTCTGCTGCGAATGCCATCAAATAGCTTTATTCGTGTATGGTAGGTAATGTAAAACACCAGGGATCAAAATATTATGAGATCATAGTCAGCTTTTAACCCTTTGAACGATTAATTATTCTAGATTACATTTTCTATTGTGTCTGATTCGTGGCGATCAAAGGGTTAAGCTCTACTTTGGGAAGATTGTACCGCAACCCACCACGCGGGCCCAATGTGCGGGTGTTAACGATTACCGTTGTATCATTGCAGCCGGGACAGACGGCTTCACATGCTTCCCGAAGTACGGATTCATCTATATTTTCCGAGAAATTTTAATGATGTCCTAACCCACAGACATCGGAAAAACAATTGTGTATTGGGAAATCTATGTCCTAACCTAAGCAAAACGAAAAAAAAACGCACGTGACTTTCACTTTGCGGTCTCTCCACGGGGTTGGAACCCACGATCCCCGGATCACGCATCTGGTTCTGCGGTGTACAGGACCGCAGAGGCAGTTAAATATGAGATTCCCCAAAGAATGGAATGGAATAATATGAAGGAGCTTTAGGTGCACAGGGTGAATATTGAATCATTGGCATCCATTTAATATCCATTCGACCTATTATTTTACTCTTTGAATTTATGGGAACCTTTGTTTTTATGGGAACCTAATAGGTACTTGCCATATAGATTTATCATATTTTTTTACAAATTAAATGATAAATAAATAAACTATCGTATTGCATGGAACCATTCGATAATTTATTATAGCCCCGTTCTCACTACTTAATTCAGCGCCGCCCACCCCACCGCGCCTCACCCCATGTTTGATTGAAAAAATATTTTAAATCAATATTTTTTATTGTAATATCTATTACTGATATGACATGATTTTAACCTTGTGATTATATTATATTTTAATATCAAAAGAATTGGGAAATGTACTTTCACTTAAATCACGAGTAGTTTCTTATTTAAAAAAATGTCTATGTTATCGGTTTACCCTGTAAAAGCTCCTTCATTAAACCTATAATCATGCATATTTTTTTGTTATAACAACTCGATTGATGGCTCCTGGCATATAATCCCATGTTTGTAATAATAATGAGTTCCCGTGCACATGGCGGGATCTGACGTCACCAGCAGTCCATGAGTGAGATCACACTCAGCAATTCTGTGAAACGGGCAGTCGTTACAACTACTGACGGAGTTTATATTTAAATATGTCACATCAAACTGATGCTTTTTATTAGGAACGTATATACGTGTTTATAGGTAGGTATGTGTATTGCAACCTTAACTATTTATTTCTGATATGAAACTATACAAATATAAAGAGTGAGCGATTGAACCGTTGGAAATCAAAATTTAACAAAGCCGGTTCTTTTCTTCCCAGTGATAAGAGACATGCCCCTAAGAATGAGTTTATTTGACGGACTAGAAGACATTAAAAAGGCTTCGAACACTGACGATAACATGCCCAAAGTAGGGATCTAATGGCCTGACGGGATTGATGGGATTTGTAGAAGCAGCACAAATCCGCTCGAGGATTTAATTTAAAGTTGCCGACAACACGGTATGTGTGCCTAAGTGCTAGTCTCACACTGTAACGCACTTAGGCTCATTGTATTTTTTAGGTTAAGAGCCAACTGCAGTCACTTGCCCGGTCAAGCTGTAAAAGCCCGCGAAAAGTGCATCTGAAAGTCAACAGTTAAAACAGTCACTCTAACTTGGACTTCTACAAATTCATTATGTATGTAACTGCGAACTCCGATAAACAATTTAAAAAGTTTGTAGATATACGATTTCATCCATGGATTGATTACCAAAACTTTTGTCAAATAAGAGAGCGACAACTGGACTCAATGGTCAGCGGGGGCACCTTGCAGAGCGCGCCCTATTTGCCTACACCGACTGCAGCTGGATGGACCAATAATTCCCAATGAATGTGAATCAAGCGACGACGCAATCTCATACTGACATCTATTTGTTTCCATTGACCCAAATATGTGATGCATTCCGATTTCGAGCAAGTTCACCGAGCCACAGCGCACTCGTAAGAAGCGTTAAGCAGAATAAATGCGTCATTTTGTTGATGTGTTATTTTAATAATTAGATAAACAAGTTGAAATGGCATCCAAGGGGGTAGAACCGATGGCCGATGGGGCGGTAAGATTTTTTTTATGTTATTAGTGTACAGGACGGTCTGGACGCTCACCTGATGGTAAGTGATACGCCAGATCATGACAGAGAGGCATTAAAGAAGACCAACTACTGATAGACAGTTATTATCCTCCATCATCGCCGCACTGCGCCCGTCACCCGTGACAACAGATGTTAGGTCTCTTATACCTGGTAATTTCACTAGCTATAGTGCCCTCATCCCGAAACACAAAAGTGCATAGCACTTCTGTTTCACGGGATATTGGATGCGGATCTGCTGAGTGTCGGTGGTACACCTACTAGACGACTCAGCATCGAGTCTACCACCTAGTTCGCGAGAAGATTCGCGAGTGGTGGCCACGTAACGGATAAAGAAGCGTAGGCCGACTCCTGATCAGAAGGACTGGTGACCAGGGGGTTACCGTCATCTCTTAAATAGTATTAGTATAATGATCCGGCAGCATATTTGTACCAGAAAAGATGAAGTAATATTATGTANAGCCTTAAGTAATATATGAGCATTTTATTTGCCTCCGTGTGAGGCGAGCAGTGCATATAGAAATGCAGTCAATAATAATCTTAGAGGAGCGTGCGCGCACGCATCTATTTGTATTTGTGTCTAGAACCCTGAAGATAAAGGATTTCACCTTAGCTTGGGAACTGTCTTACAAAGTTACAACATATTATTAACACGAAAAAGCCCTAACAGTCGTGTTCCTAACACAAATGTAAAGGGTTATTTTCTAATACAACCATTATTTACTGATAAGTAAATATTGGTTGTATTAGAAAATAAGAATAGTTATTATTATATATATACTTAGGAAAGCGTCATGTCAATAAATTTACCCGTATCTCGGTTTGACTAGGGTTTGGATTATCCAGATGGTTCGTGTAAACATGGAAGTCCCAAAGACGAGCATTGTTTATACTTTAACAAAAACCTCAATGTTACATGCCTACTCCGGCTGGCATTAAAATGTACCTACGAACTTGGGAACAAATCAAGTCCCGATGTCTGATTGGCATATTCCTGACCCAGTAACATCAATTAAAGTACGAAACGTGGGTTAATGTTAATGTTAATAATTTAAAATATAGCTATCAATAAAAAGTTGGGACGGTATCATGAGTATTTTTGAGCGCGATAACCCCACGGCCTGGTGACGCCAACTTTACGACTCCGCCGAAGCGCCCGCCTCCGTGCCCGCTTCACCATGGCGCGAACAGATATTTTGGTACGCCACATTACTCTGCCGTTAACCTACTGGTTATACTGCTGGCCTATTGGTAAACTGATAATAGGTACTGCAAGCTCTAAGTCTACATTTACAATAAGCATTTACGATGTAATGTATGTAGACAAATAAAAGATGTAGATATTTTAGGAATACGTCCGCACAGTTGAGGGAGTGAACAGTGTTAAAAGTGCGGGACTGGCAATTGTTAAAGTGCTCTGGCAGCCTTTGCAGCAGAGAGAAACTATGCAGTCACCTTTAAGACTTTTGTAACAGTATTGTTAACAGAATGGGCTTTACTTATGGGGNGCTATCAATAAAAAGTTGGGACGGTATCATGAGTATTTTGAGCGCGATAACCCACGGCCTGGTGACGCCAACTTTACGACTCCGCCGAAGCGCCCGCCTCCGTGCCCGCTTCACATGGCGCGAACAGATATTTTGGTACGCCACATTACTCTGCCGTTAACCTACTGGTTATACTGCTGGCCTATTGGTAAACTGATAATAGGTACTGCAAGCTCTAAGTCTACATTTATAATGAGCATTTACGATGTAATGTATGTAGACAAATAAAAGATGTAGATATTTTAGGAATACGTCCGCACAGTTGAGGGAGTGAACAGTGTTAAAAGTGCGGGACTGGCAATTGTTAAAGTGCTCTGGCAGCCTTTGCAGCAGAGAGAAACTATGCAGTCACCTTTAAGACTTTTGTAACAGTATTGTTAACAGAATGGGCTTTACTTATGGGGTCTCTTATTAAGGCTGATTACAATTGCTTTGTGTTAGGTATCTACATATTCTTCTATCGTGTTAATACCCTTTCTTTATAATAGTAATTTAAATCAATATATAGTCAAAATGCCTTCACCACATACCTATACATAGCCTACGAATCAAATGGTTTAAAACTAATCGCCGGCCAAGGGTTTACCGAAAGCGTATATGGGTCAGCGAATATTCCGCAACAGCACCGCGGCCGACGGAAGCCTGCTATCGTGTCCGCCGATAACACTGACCCCTCACTCACTGATAAAAACTAAAAAAACACTGTTGCCTTTTTGTGTCACGCATTTTATAATTAAAACGTTTATTAAAACGTCCATTACCAGAGAGATGATTCAAAGAATACAATGATCAGCTTGCAGTCTAGGTATGTGCATTTCAAGCAACCGTACTGTGATAGAACTCTATTTCGTTAAAATAGGTACCTACAAAATCGTTATAAACGCAAATCATATTTTCCCTAGGTATTCAATTCGGAAACATCTTGACTGATAGATAAATAATAATAGTGTATGGAACCCGTGCAGTAGTTAGTGGTGGTGCTGGTGGTGCACGGCGTGCGACCCGTTCGGTTTACACAAACAAACGCTCGTCGCGCCTCGGGAAATAAAACACGCATCTAAAATAAGTAGGACCACAGTTGCGTATTACAAAACAATTGAACCACGCTGCCATATAGGAAGCCAAACAATTTACAATAATATCGACATAAGTTGATCTTTTACTAAATCCTGCCACATTGTCTAAAAAAGTAACAATAAAATAATTGCTATATATTTCTCATAAATACTATTTATGTCTAATGAGGATAACATGAAGGTATATAATATTTATAAAATACCAAGATGAAATAGTTTATTATTTCTTAAAAAACGAAAGATTCAATTAATAACGTTCTTTTAAAGTATGATTCTTAATGTATGTTCCTAAATGAATACAATAGGTATCACTAAACCAAACAATGTTGTGCAAAAACATATAGGTGCCTACATGAGGAACTTAAAACTGGACTAAAATAAAAAGCGCGGAATCGGTCGTCTTTTTCAGAATCTCTAAACCAGTTTACATTTAATAAGTTAGCCGACGCTCACTGACAAAATGACGAACCACCGAACTTTAAGCTCCATAACTTTTAAAACTATGAAGATATTTAAAAAAGAAAAGGAAATTATGAAGCAACAAATAGTTTATAAAATCTAGGCAAACTAAAACACCCATAAGTATTTCCCCCTAAATCTTTACCAAATTATAGTAAAGTCCTACCAATACTTATTATTAGATTTACCTATTATTTTTAAATAAATGTTTTAACTTCATCTATGATCTATGGAGAGCAAACGAAATGTGCAAAAACTTACAATAATACGTCGTGTCGGTGCCACGGAGCTGAGAGGCGGCCCGACTGTGACTGCGCGCGCGTCTCTCCGCACTATCCCTGCACCACACTTCACTCCCGGACAAATCACTGCTTCACATAGTCATCTCATGTGCCTGCCTATATACATACCTGTGTTTTGAACTAGTTCTCGTTTAATAACGCCGTAAAATTCAGTGATGTTCGCCCCAAATACTGACCACATTTAAAATATATGTTGCTTTAAAGTACGTAGGTACGTGGACGTGAGAGATTTGCACAATATGAAATTGAGATTATTATACAGAAAAGCAAACCATCATTTTAAAAAAATACAATATTATGTACAGTAACATTCCGTTTACTTTTGCCATTATACCTTTCCTGGAAAACGCGGGTGCATGAATCAACATAATCAGTCCATTCAGATAAATAAATAAATATCCATTTACACACCACCATCTACTTCTAAACTCAGTATATTTATCCTGTGTAATATATGGGTAGGTTCTAAACAACGGAAAAACCTCCATATATATTTTTTTGTAAATATGTTCTTACATATTATACATAGTAAACTAAACACCCAGACAAACAGGCATTATCATGCACACAAATGTTTGTACTGCCCGGGATCGAACCCGGAACCCTTGATGTAAGAGCCGACGTCTTAACCATTACACCACACGGGTAGTGTAATTACCTATTTATCAGCAGAAAGAATGTGGCCACAGTTCTGCCAAGATCAACGGCTATTTGTTTGCTTCACTTAGTTCATTCGATAGTTAGCTGCCTTTTAAAGATTTTCTCAAATCTGCAGGTTTTTGTCACTGACATAGAAGTTTGAATGTCAATTTTAAATTGCAGACTTATGATCAACCTTATGATACACCAGTAAAAATGATCACAATACAGCTGCTAGCATGTGACGTAAGGTGTTTATTCACAAAACTATGATCCCGACACGTACCAATGTATTTTCGAATTTTCGAAAATATATGTACGTTATCCGACGCTCTTACGGTGAAGGAAAATCACGTGAGGAACCTTCATGCACGCCTGCGAAGAGATCGAAGGTTGTGTTGAAGTCGTCCAATCCGCTCTGGGCCCGCGTGGACGACTAAGGCCTAATCACCGTATACGGGTAGGCTCGTGCCCCTCGGTGGGGACGTTTAATGAGCTGATGATGATGATGACAATATTATGTACACTAACATTCCGTTTACTTTTGCCATTATACCTTTCCTGGAAAACGCGGGTGCATGAATCAACATAATCAGTCCATTCAGATAAATATCCATTAACACACCACCATCTACTTCTAAACTCAGTATATTTATCCTGTGTAATATATGGGTAGGTTCTAAACAACGGAAAAACCTCCATATATATTTTTTTGTAAAAATGTTCTTACATATTATACATAGTAAACTAAACACCCAGACAAACAGGCATTATCATGCACACAAATGTTTGTACTGCCCGGGATCGAACCCGGAACCCTTGATGTAAGAGCCGACGTCTTAACCATTACACCACACGGGTAGTGTAATTAGCTATTATCAGCAGAATGTGGCCACAGTTCTGCCAAGATCAACGGCTATTTGTTTGCTTCACTTAGTTCATTCGATAGTAGCTGCCTTTTAAAGATTTTCTCAAATCTGCAGGTTTTTGTCACTGACATAGAAGTTTGAATGTCAATTTTAAATTGCAGACTTATGATCAACCTTATGATACACCAGTAAAAATGATCACAATACAGCTGCTAGCATGTGACGTAAGGTGTTTATTCACAAAACTATGATGCCATTTGCCCTTTTATGGCCTATGCTTAGTAACTTGACTAGCTTACGATGCATCGATTAGCGCTCGCAATTCCAGGCACTATTTCTGTTCTATGTGTGTTTCTATATACGGGATATACAATATGTAGGTACCATACTCACTCTCAGTCACGAGCCAAAACATACCAACAAAGCTCCAATTCAGGTAATAGTTACAGTTTGCACTCATTCGTTCTGTTTTATAGTAGAATGCTGTTCCCCGCGTTACAAGATATTCTCCCACAGTAAAACAGAACCTAAAATCGCTCCAAGACACGCGATGTGCGGCCGCTGCGCGGTAAAACATTACTTTCATCATCATCAGCTCATTAAACGTCCCCACCGAGGGGCACGAGAAAGATTACTTTATTTTTCCCAAATAAAAAGTATTGTCTAAAATATAAGTAGCCTATATACATCACCTACCTGCCAAAAAGTCCTGTCCAAATCCATCCAGCAGTATCAGAGATTATCCGGAACAAACAGACAAATGGGCAGACCAACAAAAATTAAAAAAAAAATTTTTTTTGCATATTCATAGATATAGGATATACAAAATACACTAATATAGGTATGTGTTTGTTAATGTCCATGTGTAACCTAAGACGGTCTATTGTCCAAATTATTGCTCTCTTTTTGTGTCATATCTTTAACCTATTAATTTTGTATATATTGTTTTCAGATTCGATATTTTCAATAAAAAGACTTAATAGTTTAGAATATTTTGTCGTAAACAATAAACTATATACATGCACAATCTCGCTGAAAAAGTATCCGCGGCAAAAGTTTGCCCATCGCGTCAGTTGGGCACAAAATTTTCATTCTTAATTACGTCGCTCGCTACATATCATAGTGGTATCTAGTATGCACGCTTGATTTTGTATCCTTTTAAAGACGACTTAAGGTCAAAATTTCATTGTATAATTTTGTCATAAATATAACATGTGTCAACGTATGTGTCAAGCGGCTCGGTCATTTATTGGTTGAAATGTCTTCGTAATTGTGCATCCTGTTTGTTTATTGTTTATCGAAGCTTCCATATGATTCAGGTTGTTTCGGGATGGGGACAAAGGGCCGGTATGAAATCAAACACCGAGTGTTACAAAAAGTACGTCTCTATTACGGAGCGTGCGGGGCGCACTGCGGCCGGCACCCACTCCTACACAAAAACATGTCCCCTGTTTGCTATTGTAAATAGTAAACTAAATATTACAATACGTGTCATGTAGGGTAAATAATACCTTTTATACGTATTATATTTCATAGAGCTAGGCTAGAATATACTAAGGATCCCACAACATTGTTTCAGCGGTAGAGCGTTTGAACACCGCGTCATATATTTCTGTAGAAATACAATATTAAACGTACTGACAAACGAACTGCCAGTCTCACTCACATGTCTCAAAGGATTTCTCCCCTCGTGCAAACCTGGTTTAAATTTACGCAACATATTTTTCAGAAAACAATATCATTTTTGTGTGGAGCAAGTGCCCGCCGCTTGCACGTTAGTATCCGCTCACGTATCAACATCATTACACAAAGTATACTTGACTTCCAGGCCCCAACCACTGGCCATGTATTAAATGCTCTATGAATCTTTAGGCGTAGTAGATAAATAATACAAGACGGGTTCCGGGAACGTTCGCGGGAGTTGGGGATAAGTTGGTGCCTTAGCAATCATACAGAATGGCCAGGTTCAAACCAATACACGCACACGATTCAATACTTACATGACAATTTACTAATTTAACTGACAATAAATATTTTGATACAGCGCCATCTAGCCCAAAATTAAGCAATTAGTGTATTGTAAGAACTAAACACATAATTGTGTGTGTACAGGCAAAAACCGTAAAAATATATCGTTCAATTGAACAAAAAAAAAAGTAATACTTTTATATAACATTACATAAAAATCATGAAACTGAAGAACAAAATAATTCATAAATTACTATCTGTAGTTATATTTATCAATACATGTAAGTATGAAATCAGATGCGTGCTAGGCCGGGCTACTCGATCCCGACTGCGTTGTTGGATACATTTATTTACAATAAATTGGTAAGTACATGAAATGGCTTACAAATTGGAAATGTAGCAACATTGATTAACTGATAACATTGCCAATTTGAGTGCACTCTCAAATTATAGTCTTGGACTTTCGTATTTTGTGCACAATGCCAATATGACAGGTATTTTTAATAATTATAAACTTAATCGTTGTAAAAAAAATATGAGGCTAGAATTACAATCAAATAAAATATCTTTTGTTATATTTCGAATTTAATAGCCTAGTCAAATAATTGTCACGCGGACGTGCCACTGCACCGTGTTATCTAAACATTACATAATAGAAGTTTCGAGAATTATTACAAAAAAAGCGATACAAAATTATAAAAAAAATGTCGATGCAAAGTATTGGCGGGCGACCGGCGCCACTTACTGTAACTAGACACCAATATTTCGTGTATTTTTTTGCATATACAAACATATGTAGTTAAGTCTAGATTACTTAGTCATTACACAACGGCGCATCGCCATTACGCGACACTCGCAGCTTACGCGAGAGTCCCCGCGGCCGGCGTCACTTCACCACATCGATTCGGGTTTAAATCAAACATTATGGGAATTCCGATACTTTTATTGACAATACAAAATAACGAGTGGCATACACAGTGTGGAGCGAGGCCGGCCGACCGCCGCTCCGGGACACATACATACCGTGTATGTATACAGTAAAGTAACATATACAAAATACATGGAAAATCACTAAAGTCATCATCAGAGGGCGGCGCGTGGGCACAGCCGGTGGGGGACGCCTCCGGGAGCGGTACCTCGCTACCCGCGGTGCCGACGCGTACCCGACTCGCCGGCCGCCACGGGACGACCCGGTCACGGACACGGGACGCATGTGTGACGGACACGTCGCGCATGTGTGACGGACACGTCACGCATGTGTGACGGACACGTCGCATGTGTGACGGACACGTCACGCATGTGTGACGGACACGTCGCGCATGTGTGACGGACACGTCACGCATGTGTGACGGACACGTCACGCATGTGTGACGGACACGTCGCGCATGTGTGACGGACACGTGACGCATGTGTGACGCGGACACGGGTCGTATCCGTGATGAACACGTGAAATACCCGTTTCGAACACGGGACGCAACCGTGACGGACGCGGCCCGTTCGCGACGTCAGGCGACTGGGGCCGCACCGACAGGCCGACATATTCACTTTTAATGCTACGCGCATTAAAACCAAAGTCTCAAAACAAGTTTTTTAGCAATTTACAATTCGACCTAGATGTTGTCGCGGTCATATTAATAGTATAGCTTAATTCAGTTCGGACGTGGCGCGCGAGCGATACCGGGCTAGAACCCAGGCTCATACCGCGACACGTCGCCATCGCCGGAAGTTTAAAACACCTTCTCGTGTTGGTAATTCAATTCACATAATTACTCCTCAAAGTAGACACAACTACGCGATAATACTTGAAGGCAGAGAAATTAGTATCGTAAGTCTTAATACATTAGATTTAATAGAGAAGGGGAAATGTGTTATGTAGTACGCCCGACGTTTCGGCCCAAGACACGGTTCGCTTTACACACGACAATAACGCACACTGCACTCTCACAAATCGACCGTCTACCATACGAGAATCGAACATCGCTACTTGTATAAGAATATCTTCTCGATTGGAAACTTATTATAGGCACCCTTTACACCGAATTATACGTAGCTAGTTCAGTCCTGCGGATAGTAGACGCCCGACATCAGACCGCCGCGCACTCACATTTATTACCTATCTAACTACTTAAATTGAATTGGGAAGCTTCGCGAAGTTTAACACGAGCCGAAAGGGCAAACTTAAAAGTACAGTCGAAGGGTTCATTATACAAAAAGAGTGCGCGACGCCTCACAACACAACTGGGAAAGTTTATGACATTGGTACATTGTGATTTTTTTCTTTTTACAATATAACGCGTGAGATAATGAATAAGTGGTTAATTTATACTGCATTATAAGGTGAAGTTATTTACTATCATGACATCATCATCGGATGAATGTTGCAAGCTGTGGCGTCAACTTTTGAAACTGACTTTTTAGTATGGAACCAAACATGAAAACTCTTTGACATCAATTCTTCAAAGCGTTACAAACAATAGTTGTTTTGTGGCTTGATTCTGAGTATGCAAAATGAGTGACAGTATTTGCCAAAACAGTAGTTTACATTTTTGTTAAATTGCGTGCTGTTGACAGCAGATCGCCAATGGTACAAATTTGTATAGGAATATGGGCGAATGAGTGGGAATCATTTAACCCATTGAACACCACCAGGAATCCAGACACAACATAAAATCTATCCGTGTCTGGCATTTCAAGGCGTCATTGGTAGTCAAAATTTTAATATGTAACCCTTAATGAAGGAAATCATATATTTAAATAAGTAAGAGAAAAACTGTCGCCTAAAATATAACAAAATATATCCACTCTTCAGATCGGACACCGGTCGGTCATCGTGTCTAGCGGTTTAAGGCGTCAATTGGTGGTGGAAGGGTTGTCGTATGTGTGTCCGTGCGGGGTGTGTGCGGGTGTGGGCGGGCCGGGCGGGCGTGGGCGGCTAGCGGCGGTAGGCGGGCGGCGGGCGGGCGGCGAAGGCGGGCGGCGCGCGGTGCGCGGAGGGCGGGCGGCGGCGCGGCGGGTCGCGCGCGCGCGTCTTCTTCTCCTCCACGTTGAGCTTGACGCCGTCCGCCGCGTCCGCCGGGAAGTACAGCGGCGCCGCGTTCAGGCACTCGTGCGCCGCCTGCAACACACACACACACTCACTTCAAACAGATACAACTCACAGTTATTACGGTATTCNTATAATAAATAAAGCTTTGATCTGGCTTTAACACCTTTACAAATTTAATATATTGTTTAAAAAATAAAGTCATACAACTAAAAATATTTTCTCATAAATTAGTATTGCGTTCTTTAGGAAATTATTTTGCTATTGCATTTAATATTTGGGCTAATATTACAAAATACGAGACAAACGCTATTATTGTAACACTCCAACTTGCATACGAAAACTCAACAATTTCATTTTTAGGGTTCCATAGCCTAATGGCAAAAAAACGGAACCCTTATAGATTCGTCAAGTCTGTCTGTACATTCGTATGTCACACCCTTTATTCTACGAAACTATGAGCACTACACCATTTAAACTTTGTAAGTATATGTATTCTGTGAACCCCTATTAGGTTTTGATAAGATACTTAAAAAAAAACTTTTGGGGTTCCCTATTCATTGGATTACTGCGCGTGTAACAGAAAATATACCATATAATGTGTCATGTAGTAGTGGTATTGTACCTGTGTGTCGGGCGCGAGCTGCGCGGGCGCGTCGGCGGGCGGCGCGTGGGCGGGCGCGGGGGCGGGCGGCGCGGCGGCGGCGGGCGCGGGCGGGCGGGCGCGTGGTGGGCGGGCGGCGTGTGGGCGGGCGGGTCGAGGCGCGGCGCGTGGGCGGGCGGCGCGAACGCGGGCGCGAAGGCGGCGCCCAGCGGCGGCGGCGGGAAGTACCCCGCGCCGGCCGCCTCCTCCTCCTCGCCCTCCGACCGACCCGACCCGGAACCCTCCTCGTCAGAGAACACTATGTCCTGCAACGGCACACACGATCGTTGACAAGGTTTTCTGGTTGGCTTGAGCCGTTTGTATTTGAGAAGGCATTTAATAGTTTTAAGTAAAAATATTATTATTACTAAATAGCAAATATAGTGTTAAAAATAGTTTTGCAGCGTTGCTTTTGTTACATAGCAATTCGGACCTGCAACTGCACCCTTTAAATCGATAGCTACCTAAATAAATTAATTTTGCTGATGGGTGCAAGTACCTTGTAACAATTTTAGTTGCTGTTTGATATGATACATCAGACATAACTCTTTTATATCATAACAATAGTAGTTAAATGATGTTATGAAATATATATATATATGAGTATAAATGAATTGTTTCAAGTAATCAATATATCTGCGTAACTCCGATATATTATTTAGCTAATGCCATACTAGGAAAATATAAAATCCTTAAATTTCGGCATAATTTTACTTAGAATTTACGATGCATTTAAGTATATTTATTCTTTGAATCAATCAAAGAAAGAGCTTGTACAGATAGCGCTGTACGGATGTCACTCTGTAAGTAAGGCTGAACCGCGTGTGTGTGGGGGTGTGTGGGGTGTGTGTGTGTGGGTGTGTGTGTGTGGGGGTGTGTGTGGGGTGTGTGTGTGGGGGTGGGTACCTGGTATCGGAAGATGTCGTTGTGCACGTAGTACTTCTTGGGCGACTGCGCGGCCAGCACGAAGGTCTGTGTGAAGCGTCGCATGGGCGCGCCGCCGTTGGACAGCTCGCCCGTCACCTGCACCACCACGCCGTTGCCCAGCGTCGCCTGCGCGTCCACCTGGCACGCACACACACACAACACACGTATACCCACACACCTCGTGCATCGACACCACCGCCGACCTTAGCCGGAGTAATGGACAATTAGTTTATTAATTAACGAGCGAACCAGACAGACTACGTTTTGTCAAAAAGAGTTGAAATGTGACAGATTTGTGTTCCCGCCTCTGCAAGTCATTGAAATTTATGGTACTATTAATAAAACTAATGAAAGTGCAAATTCACTTAATATTTATAACGAACATTTTATAAAATTTTGTCCAGGCATTGTTAAGCGCTTACCAACACATTGTGCAAATATTTTTTAAATTACAGATTACTCTCACGGACAACCTCATGCCGACTTTAGTGGCGAAACTGAACCTCGCACATTTATTAGGCTGTAGAGGATACTACTATGTCTGGAGGAAAAATTCCACGGCTCAATGTTGTGGACTGTTGCCTTCCGACCGGGAGGGCGCAGGATCAAATCCCGTCACGTACCAATGTGTTTTCGGATTTTCGAAAATATATACACGTTATCCGACGCTCTTACGGTGAACGCCTTCTAAGAGACCCAAAGGTTGTGCGTGAAGTGGTCCCATCGGCACTGGGTCCGCGTGGACGACTAAGGCAGGTGGTGGCGGTGTTACCTGGCTAATCTTGGCATGGCAGTCGCGGAAGTTGAGCTGCTGGATGCGGTTGTGGATCTGCTTCTGGCCGACCACGGGCAGCGTCTCCCGGTTGGGCGCGTCCAGCCCGCCGTGCACGAACGACGAGTAGTTGTTGTAGAACCTGTGCAACGTGCCATACGTTACATATTTTACACGAGGACACTTATAATTACAAATGTATTGAAACTTAAATTGCTTTTTTAACTTAAATTTTATGTACTAACAAATATGGATGTATTCGCAAGATAAATCTGAAATATATAAATTATTATTATTTTTAAATATTTATGATGTTAGTCTTCCGAGAATAAATTATATATTTATATATATGTATATATAATTTATTCTCCTCGATTGCCCGCGGCTTCGCTTGCATTAAATTCGGGATACCATGGCTCCACTTTCCTGGTAACGAAAACAGAATAATTTTAACACTGCAACACTGCTTCTTGTTCTTCAATAGTCCGCATACCAAATTTCAGCGTCGTACTACAAAATTGTGGAATGTTCCATACAAACTTCCAACCCCCATTTTAGGAAATTGGGGGGTTAAAACGGGACAAAAAGTAGCCTTAAACCTATTCTAGGTTACCTTTTCTATCAATATACCAAGTTTCAATAAAATCTACTTTAAAAACTGCGAAAAGTCGGATATGATACTTCCTCTCTATAGGGTTATGGGGTGGATTTTGAAAAAAAAAAAATATGCCATATTTTTTGTTTCTGAAAAATAGTCCGTTCTGAAAAATAAAATCCGTTCAGCCGTTTAGGCGTGAAAGCGTAACAAACAGACAGACAGAGATACTTTCACATTTATAATACTAAGTATGGATATATATCATTAAAAACTAAAGTTATGTTATATAAATATTACAAACTGATGTATCCAGCTAGCGCGCAAGCGTTGGCTTGGTAGCTGAGTGCCTAGTACGAGTTACATAAAACTAAACGCGTTACTTTTCGATCGCGTTAATCGAGTAAACGCCAAACGCATAGTTAATCGAGCATGTCTGAGTACGAGTTTTTACGCACGATCTGCGTTTACTCACTTCGTTTGGTGAGTGTTTTTGTTGTTATGTTGGCGAAATGGAAATCACAAATCATAGACGTTCACAGCCGACCATTTTCGGAAGAAAGTTTACTTAGTTATAACTTTATGCTCATAGGACACCTTTTTAAATTGGTCTGTTTCTAGATACTTCACAAGTTTTGACAATTCAAAATTTCAAAGTAAACAAATATTCTATATTCTTTTGCTTAAGGAATTTACTTTTTCCTAAGGTTTTAGTGGTTTTTAAATTAAAATAATGAAAACAAGTGCGACTCAATTTGACCTATTGGTCACCTATATGGAATAGTAAGCTTATAGGTGTTTGAAAAGTTGGGAGCCTCTCACGGAATTGTTAAATAGAATCAACTGAGAAATGGAAAAAGGTGTGTGAATTCCTATCACATTCGTTGTGGAATCTTGGTTTCTATGGTGGTGGTTTAATTCTATTGCTTTTTTTCATGCTAGGTGTGGAGTGATTTCAAAAAATAACACAAAAAGGAGGTGGACCTGCTATATTTTCCAAACGTTTGACATCTTTGGAAGAAAGGTTGCTTAATTTGATTGGCGTCCAAGTTGCTACTGGCTTAGCAATTGAAGAGGCTGGGTGTTTACAGGTTTGTATTTATTACTTATATAGTCTACCAGTGGATCAATCAAATCGAACACCTATGAATAAAAATAACCAAAACAGTGATAGTAGATGAAATATTTGAAAAAAATCTTAAAATATTTGTTTACATTTCAGCTACTCAACCTTGGAATAAGGCTGGACCCTCTAGTGAGCTACAAATGGGTCAGATAGAACTACAAGTTAATTGTAAACCTTCAAATGCAAGCATTTATATTGTAAAGATTTGAATATCTATGTATCTTAATTTTTTCAGACCCTCAATCAAGCCATGATACCAGAATTGATGAATCTCCATCAAACTTGGTTACAACAATAGATATACAAGGTAATCAATCATAGTTCTTAGCCTGAATAAATTTGAACTTGTGTTTCTTAACTTTTGGTTTCGCTATTTTTTTTTATTTGCCAAATACCAATATGACTGCTGTAGATACTTATAAGACATGCTAAAAGCCATAAAAATAGGAAGAAGACCTTTAAGACATGATATTTAAAAGAGGCATTGTTACAAACAAAAGTTTTGTCAAAAATTTTAATATAATGATAAGGCATTATTATTTGCAGATATATTTGATACACTTATAATGTTTCACATGGCATTATTGAGAGTGGGACACATCCACAGCCAGATCTCACTGGGCAAACACAACCCATTGCCTCTTCTCCTGTTGCTCAAGAGCAACCTACTCTGCCTGGCCATCTACACCCAGAAGAAGAAGGTTCACCAGGGCACGAAGGTCTCCGACCAGAAAGGTCTGACAATCACAATGGGCACAGGCAGCAGAGGAGAAAATTCTAAATACTACAGCATAAAGAAAACAGAATTGAAAAGGGAGAAAAATAAAATTCACCAAAGTGAAATACAAGTTCAGAGGGTCTGGCAAAATATAGCTGTTAGAGCTCTATATACACGGTGTTAAATAAGTAAGCAATAATAATGAAGGGTGACAATATTTAAAATGCACGACAGTAAAAATCCGGTGCGTAGACTCGATTCTGATCATACATACATTTTATTTTAATTAAAATATCATAAGATTTTGTGACAACCCTGAATGATAAGTAGCGTAGAGTCATTGACCTTTTAGAATAATAGTAGAAGCTGCTGAAGCCAAAAGCAGGCTATGTCGCTGCGGTTGAAACGCGGCAAACTTTTTACATGTAATCTTAGGTTGTATTTCACTGTAAGTATTTTTAAATATTGATTCATCACATCAATCATCGTATAAAATAAAGGAAAATTAAAAATACAATTAAGATTCAATGATCTTTATTTACCTGTTTCGTAACATTCACACCGTTCATTGTTTTCCCTACAAAAGCTTTAAAAAGTTACAGGGAAGGCGGGGGCACTGGCGTTTATTTTAAATGCACCTATCATTTCACCAAATCACTTTCACAAGGCTATTTTTGAACACTAGACACTGATCCCCGGATGTGCTGAGCAAGGCACCGCCCGCGCTGCGGCCTCTTCCGACCCCCGTCGTACCATATTGATAATGAGATCCATTGAGAACACAAATTTTGCTCCATTTTCGTCACTGGCAGAATCTTATAAATCCACATGTTGTATTGTATTTGTGCTCGATACCGCTACCAACGCTATTATCATGAATAAACATAGAGCCTACTAGTAATCGTGAAAAACATTACGAACTATTAATGCCATGTATTTCATTCATAACGTTCCCTGGAGAAAATACCTTTTGAGGTTAAATAAAGACAAGATTCGACTCAAAATATGGATGATGCAATATGGTAAACATGACTAAATTTACGGTAGGTAAATAGGGTTGTTAAAAAATAATCAATTGTTATAAAACGGTTCAATTGGTTATTTTTAATCGATTTACATAGGTTTAATAAATATTTTAAAAATTACTTGTAAATTATTTATTGAATGTATTTTGAAATTGAAATAAAAAGACCTTTTTTACTTACGTTTTCGAGACCAAAACGAAGTCGTTATGTTTAAAAATTATCGTTGTATCACAGATAACATAAATTTATTCAAATGTTAAATGGGCGCTTTATTTGTTTGAATTTAATTTGGATCATTATTTGTGAATAAATACAAAATAGTAGTCAGTACCATTAAACGATTATTTTAAAAAAGAGCATGCAATTCTGTATTAATAATAGTTACCAAATATTTGGTTTCCTTGTGCTTTTACTTTGAAATACTATAAAGAATTAAAAGATTATAAGCTTTTGTTTTATATTGGTTGGTTGATGTTCAACATGATTGATTGTTTATATCAACCAAACATGCATATTGAATGTATGCCGTAAAGCATGCTTGTATTTCAAGAATAGGATTGATTAAAAAATCAATTTTACGATCAAGTAGACGAATCGATTAAAAATATTGAAATCGATGTTTATTTGAATGATTCTTTACCATTAATTTCACATCTCTAACTGAGCGGCTAGAACTAACGTCAAGGTCAAGGGAATGAGACAGTGCCGCGCAATTTTATATCTTATTTACTTGTTTTAAAAGCTATAATCACATTAGAGGAAGAAAGTTGCGTCATCTAGCGGCGAATAGCAAAAACTAGCTAAATGTTCATTAATGAACTGAAAAATGACATATCTCATTACGTAAGAAGCAACATTTTCAACTTTATTCCTTTAACATAAGAATAAATATTGAATGCTAATTGACGCGACTTGTTTTTTTGTTTTATTGTTATTAGAAAACAAAGAGTTATTGATGCAGACTGTCACTGCGCAAACACAAATAGGCAAATTATTTTCGGTAACTATTGACCTTAGATGAACAATAAACTAACTGTTAATCTAAGTTATTAACGTTCTTTTCTTGAAAGATATTGTCAGATAATTAGCAAAGGTTACAAAATTGTGTTTTAATGAAATGAAAACGTTCAAACGTCATGGTTTTGTACATTAGGGGATTTTTGTTTTATTTAGGTATTATTTTTAATAATTTATTGAATTTAAATGTGTACCTTTAGAAATGAATGAACTAATGAAGCATGGGCAAGATTATCCCATATTTTATTAAAAATATTCGGAATGTCATTTCTATTAAAATAGATGTATATTGAATTTGGTTAACTTTAAGATGTATGTGAACACAGTTACTTTAAGCTTGGCAATAAAAAGAAGTCGCGGTACTTATAATACATCAAGTAGGTAAGAATATGTATTTTAAATGTTCAAGATTCTAGTGTAGGTAGAAAATGTGTGTCAATCTGCAATTTGATATTCTATTATTTTGAGGTCATTAACACTCAACAGGGTTGATCTTTTAAAAAGTAGGTCAATTTTTGAAGCGTGTTTTTCTTCGAAACTATAACGATTTAAAATTAGTTTAGAGCTCCCTTAATTACTTAATTACCAAACTTATACCCTAGTCAATTATTATTGCTCACTTATTTAGCACCGTGTATAATAATACAAATTTGTGAATAAATATTATTTATTAATAACTGATTTTTATTTTTAAAAGTATGTAATATGTTACCATAAAACATAAGTTTATATAAACAATATCTTCATATCATTGCAGTCTTCTCAACAGTTGATTTCTTAATTGTCTTCCTTTGATCAAATCATTATTGGGGTCTTCTCTTTCGATATGCACATTTTCTTTTCACTCTCATGATCTAGAAAATAATAACATTGAATGCATTAAATTGAAAACATTTCAAATACATTCTGCAAAAGACCATCACATGTAAAAAAGATTAAAATATAGGTAAGTATGCCTCATTTATAAATAAAAAAAATCACATTACAAGTTTGTGTTGTGCCCTACAACATAAATCAAAAGTTACAAGTTTAATATTTATAAAATAATTCTTAGGTATGTTTTCCCTAATGAATCTAATGATAGTATCTCCTATAATTTAAATAACATTTGATAATTGATATTATAATATTTACTAGAATTCACACTTTAAAGCCTCATAAATTAAATTAATATTTCACCTAAAAAGCCAGACTGTTTCTCCATTTTGTTGCAATATATTTATATATATATATATATTTTTTTTTTGAAACTGCAATAGGCCTTTGATACGAACCCGTAGCATAAAAAAACAAGGCAGTGAGTATCTGTAACAAAAAAATATAATTATGTATAGGTAGTACGGCTGGGTCGGTACGCAAGATTTGCACTAATTAATAAAACATACCTTAATTTCAATAGAAACCCGTTGACTTGATCTCAAATTAGTTTCCCGCTTCAGTTCACTGCATAATGACAAAAATATTGATTTAGTTACTCTATATCTTCGCACAAATTGGTGCTCACTGAGATGGATCAAACGATGATCGGGCTGTTGAATTTTATTTGTGTTATATTCGCAATAATCGTGTTTTTCAGCAGCGCATATGCATCCTCCATGCAAAAAAAGATCGGCTGACCATATTTACTGCAATTCTTCTTCCTAGTGTTAAGGCTAGTAGCGTGTTTCGCACTATTATTTCTTCTCTCACTGAAAATGATACGTGAGAAGTTTTCACTTCGATTTGCGTTGCGTTTACTCGAAATGGTGAGTAGAACTGTCAAAAATGAAACTCGTACTCGCAACATCCATATAATCCATGGAAACGTAACGTCGATCGAATAGTACGCGTTCGATTTCGACTGCGTTAAAACTCGTACTCAGATTTTGGTTTCAGCTAGTGCCACTAGGTGGCGGTGTTGAAATTCCATACAAAAAGTAAACGCGCTCACGATCGAGCGTGAGTAACGTAAACTCGTACTAGGCACTCTGTTGTACAAGCACGTGGACAAATAATACACACGCATCAAGAAGACAATAGAAACTGCAAGCCCGGGCAGATATACAAATTAGCACGTGTTTATTTTGAAGTATTAAAAACATACTTTAACATTTTAAAATATTTCAAAATTAATATTAAGGTTTTGTTTCAAAGTATGTAATTTGTATAGAATGTCTTTATTTGTAGATATTATTCTAAATATATTTTTTTATATTACAATCGATAATCATTATTTTCGTAGAATATTCTGTTCCTAATTAATTTCAGTAATATTCAAATAATTAATAACTAACGCAGGCTCTACTATAAAATTAAAAATGATCATAGCAACCATTTATTCAAAAACATTTATTCAAAAACAACACGCTTCGAAATTACCACGCACGGAAAAAGACGGAAAGCAGACCGAATGATAGCAATTTTGTGTCTAATGCAAAAACGATACAGTGAGTCACTTCAAACAAAGGCAGTTAACACACAGATAATACGCAGGTAGTAATAGAATAGGGCGCGCAGGGCTATGCCACGTGGTGATTACCAATGGCTGAATATACCTAACAATGGGGGTGCTGTTCGCCTATCTTTACCAAAGAGCGAGCGACCATTTGCTTTGTTTCACCCTGAGTAAGCTTCCTTACAAGCAACTTTCTTTCACAGTACAAAAGACATTTTACGTGGAAATTGAACAATACATTCTTAGTAAGGAAGGTTCAAGCCAACAATTCGAGTACAGAATATTACAGACAGGCGTCTGTTCCTCCCAATGTTTTCCTACACCGTAAGAGCGTCGGATAAACGTACCTATATACAATATACGAAAATACATTGATTGCCACGTAGGCAGGATTTGAAACTGCACCCTCCAGATCGGAAGGCAACAGTGCACACCAATGAGCCACTGACGCTCTATGTGGTGTCCATAAAACGCCAAATATGGCACCTGGAAGATCCTTCGACAGCATGCGACACAGCACGGGTGTATAGTTACTCCGTCTTAGTGCAAAATACCACAACCGATACGCGTCGATGGCGTCCTTCTCGAGGTTGGGCAGAAATATACATGCATGGGCCAAACCATTTAACTTGGCCGGCATAACTTCGAGAAGGGAGGCTTCATGTCTTAACGTCAACGATTCGGGAATGCTCAAAGACGAAAGTCTTCGAGCAATGCGTCCTACCCGTACTAACATACGCTGGGATATCATCTTGGTAAGCGTAGCGTAGGAAGTCCTCCGGCCCGGTGAACCGACCACTTACGAAAGGTCGCTGTTGGCGAATGGATGTCCTTTCTCAGGATGTCCTTCTCTAATATTGCCTTTTTAAAAATGTATGTTTTTTTCATATTATCATTTTCTTTCTATTGTCTTTTTTCTATGTCTTTCTTTTATATTTCTAAAACTAAAGATTTTTTTGTCCGTCGCTTATATAGTTACCTAAATTATCATTAAATTATTACGAATATATTCACGTCTATACGGCTGAAGCGATTTTAGTAAAATTTGGCTTGGAGTCAGCCGACACCTCCGTACGCTACGTATAGTTGCGGAAAACAACACGGGAAAATATGTAACAACGCGGACAAAACTGCGGGTCGCTGTATGGTATGAAATGTGCGTGACCGACCTGTGCAGATGGGCGGGCGCCTGGTTGAGCAGCGTGTAGTACTGGCGGACAAACTCGCGGCCGACGCTCTGCGGGGACGGGGACGCCTCCATTACCATCGCTGTTGTTAACACTGCGCCAATACAGCCCTCTGCTATACGCTGCCCTGCAACATTACAATATTGCATTTTTGAAGACACATTTGGTGTAATGGTTGTGACGTCGGCTACTACCCCAAGGGTTCCGATTTCGATCCCCGAGCAGTACAAACATTTGTGTGCACGAACATGTCTGTTTGTATTGTTCTTGGTGTTTTCTAAGTAAAATATGTTTGTATGTACAAAAAAATTGTTTGTGTACGTCAATCAGTTGTTTAGTACCCGTAATACAAGCTTCGGGCTTAACTTGGAGCCAGTGGTGTTGTTTAAATGTCAGTGTATATGTATTTATTCATAACAACGCCTATACTCAGGAGTGAACCACACTAGCCATGGGCGTAGCCAATAAAACTATCGCACCTAAGCCACGAATATCGCAAAAACTACACATACACAGTACAGGACAAGTTAATTGAACATATTAAAAGATGAATGTCGAAATCTGCAGCTTCATGCCGATAACGCCAATGGGCGGGCAAGGATACTTAATCGAGATGCCGGGATGCATATTACAGTATGGCGGCATCTGGGGTAATATCGTTATTTTTCAAAAAGTAATTGAATGGGTTAATTTATAACAGCTGTCCACTAGGACGCACCGTTTTCTCAAGTTAAATGGAACGCTTCAGAGTAAGGTAACGCCGTATGAGTCATGTTTTTTCGTGCGTGCAGCCAGTTCCATAGAATTATAAGACGTTGTCACGTCAAAAAAAACTATGTTCTAATGCCTAGTATACACATGCCAGTAACTTGCACACTAGCATACCAGCTCCTTGAGGTGCCAGCCACTGTCATGTGTATACGCTAACTGGTATGCCGGCTACGGGCACACAAGTAGCTAGCTCGACATTTGATTTACTTGCATACCCGTTATGGTAGAGTACGCGGGGGGATGCCAAACTGGCATGTGTGATTTGTGTAAACAGACGCGACAGATACGGGCGTGCCAATTTGCCAGTAGCTGTTTCGTTGTTTTTTTTATTCGTTAGTTTTGTTGTATTCTTAAATGGTTTCTGTACCCATCAGGGTATTCATCGCGCAATTCTTTAAGTAGAAAACTAATTGCTCCTTATTATTCCCCTCTACTAATCCATTTCCTTTCCTAAACCCTTCTTTTTTTTTTTATATTTATCCATCATTAATTTTAGTTACACATTCAATTGCTTGTTACAACACAATTTTATTTAATTCCCTGTGACTGTTATCCCTTTTTTGTGCTCAATAGGAAGACTCTCACGAACTGTCCTGTGTATACGCGATGGGAATATTGGCATGCAAGGACACAACTTTCATGCCAGTATTACTTGTAACGCCTTCCGCGCCGCCCCGTGTTGATTTGAACGCGCCACGCGCACTGTGAAGTTGCCAGGCCTATAGGCTTTTAGGTTTTTTTAAGGCTACCATAGCTATCTATAGCAACAAGTAACGTAGAAAATATTTAATTTACTTAAACACCTACTAAAGCTTTATTATGAGGAAATAGTGGTTCACCGTTTATGACGCATAAAAAAACCTACCGACTATAATTATAGACATCGTTCAAACCAAATTTCGTTGTTAGATTTTGTCGTAATGCACATCATATATTTTTTTACTTTTATCAATCCAATATTTTGGAAGAGCCCCTCTTAGGGAGACATATTTTTCCACTTTGGCAGTGTCTCTCGCGCGCAAACTATGCAATTTATAACAAACCTCAATATATTTTTTCAAGACCTACACATTGTTACCCCACACATATGGGTAAGATGATAAATTATATAAATTCAGTTTAATGAATTGGGACTTAGATGTTTTTATCATTTGAGTACAATTCAATTGATTTTTATTTTATACTTGAATGTGAGAGTTGCTAAATACTTTTAAAAAATTTACACAATATAGTTGATGAATGATGACTTAAGGCATATATTTGATCCAATGTTAAGGGAGGTGCTCGTTATTATAATGAGAATTAATCTAATGATTGCAAGAGTATATTTCATTTAACACTATTCTGTATAAAATTCATTGTCAATGAATTTCATTAGGAAAATAAACTTATTTCTTATTATATTGAAATTTCTCAATTGGAGCATCTTTTTTATAGATATAAGTGATTGAAGAGAGAGGTTTTATATTTATAATAGCATCCATTTAATAATGTAGAATCACTTCTTAAGGTTTCTAATGCGATGTTGCAACTAATAACATTTCCTCTGATTACATTGCAAATGCATGCTGAACCCTTTAAGATTTATAAAAGTTATGTTTGTTAAGAATTTCACAGATTATCTGAAGTGTATTTAGAATCGGGCTATCAGGGTTGCTATTGTAACATAATTTAGCATTTTAGACAAACTCTAAAAGAGGGGAGAGTCAAAAAAGATCTTTTAGGTGACTATAGGTCTGTAATAGCCTGAATAGCCCCCAAAAACTCATTTAATAATATTTTGTTATGTTGAACACCTTTGAAAAGGATTATATTTTTTCTGGCAACTATAACTTCAGGCTTTAATTAGTATTTATCCACTGTGACTATTAATATTCATTAAATGTAAGATACTCACGCATTGATGGATACTGGAAACTAATATGGTTTAAAGATTTATTTAATCAAAGCTTCATTTCTAAAATTATAATAGGCAAATACTTATTGCTTCGGTTTTATATTCTTTCCATAAAATATAGATATGATAAACATATTTCAATAAGAGTAATGGATTACTTGTCAGAATAAACCAACTCTAATACTAAAAAGATCCATGATGCTATTCCACATTATAAATGTCACAATAATGCCAATCCTCATTGTTTTATCTTTAAATATTAGTATTTATAAAAATAAATTATTATGTACATAATGGAATGACTAAAACTGAAGCAGTGGCTCTATGGTTTACAAATTACACCTTCTTTACTGAAATATGTGGACAGCACCAGATGCTTTCAAACCAGAAAATGGTTTTAAATATATTACATACATGATAAACGCAGATTCAATTACAGGTTGCCACAACATGCAATTGTGTTTAGTGTGATATACACTTACTTTGTTTGTAATTATGACTTTAAAAAAATACTAAAAATTTTACCATCAATCTTATAAAGTTTTACTAAAAGCAGTTTATAAGCATAAGTGAGGTCACTTAGATAAGCTTACCGCTTAGTATCCTATACTTCAATTTCAAGTATAAACCATTTAGTTAATGGAATGTTTGCTAAAATTTGGTGTCTTAATGTGTTGTTTAACTATGTATAAATAAGACAATGTAATCCAAGTTGTGGGTTAGTGTTGTTTTTTTGGTATCATAATAATTGTAGTTGTTTAGTAAATAATAAATGTATAGACTTATGAAGAACAGTAATTATCTATTTCTTATTGTCAAAGCGCGCATGGCGATTTCGGCCGACCCATCACAATGTAATACTTCAGATGTCAATACACTTAGGTTACTTTTTTTTAGTCAAAATGATAAGAATAATAACAATACCTACAGCACTAGATATTGAACGAAATGGTAAGTTACCAATGAAAAGATTAACCTTTAAAAGAAATGTAAGGCTGCCGACTAAACAAAATATTATTGTAACTTACCACTTTGTACATATTTTTTTACATGAAAACTTACCTCAGTAAATTTTAGGCATCAAAGTGGAGTAATCGGCCACAAACTATCACGAAATTCGCGTTATTTTTACAATAAATAAGGACTGAAAACAGAAAAGAGCCTACCTCACGGTTCGGATGTCAACTTTTTTTTTTATCAATGTTGCCATATCTTGAATGGTATTTTTGATCAGCTTTAATGTTACCATGCCATAAACTTATGTATACATAAACTTACCAGACTTAAATAAATAAACCCATCGAGGCAAATGTTTTAAATTTCTTGTTTCAAAACTTATTTATCTGTTTCTACGATATTACTAGATATTAGATAGAGACGCCTTAAAAAAAATGAGGCTGAAGAAAAAGATATTCATTTAGTAATAATCAACCAACCTTCTTTCTTATGTTGTTGATTATAGATGACTTTATTTATAATTGTAATAATGTTACGTTTTGTAGGCAATGCAACTCACAATGTACACACTCGGAGGAATTACACCGAGAGTGCACAACATAATAAGTTGTAATCAAAAGTTTTATAAACACAATAAATTTTCTATACTCTATACCCATCCAAGCATTTTTGAAGCATGTAGGTATTTGAATGTTTGTTTTAATCCTTCCTTGGTAAAATTGGTACTAATAATTTATATTACGTAATGATTGTGATCTATTGGGAATTGAAAAATATTTGATTAAACATTTATGAAATGAATAATAGTTGTAGTAATAACCTGTTAAACTTCTTAAATTCAATTTGATTTTGGCATGTTTTGCTTGTCCTGATAAGTTATTGCTAATTTCTGGAATTTAAACTTTTATATTATTATTATCGCAAGCATTCGTATAAACACAGATAAAATAATAATATATAAAGAAAGACGCGGTTAAATAATCTGTAAGTTGGTATACGTATTGATTGATCTGAGGCTTGGTACTTTAGTGTGCATCACTCCAACCCATTGCGAAATACTATTTGCTTCTCACTCATTGTCAATAAATGCCATTGACCTCTTTAGTTCGCAAGTTTCTCATTGGCCGAGTTTGAAGAGGGGAGAGGGAACCTATAAAAAAAAACAAGCGTCCCCAGTGATGCCAACATTGCCAACCCGTCGTACTATTTCGCGCCGACTCATCGCGCATTTCCTTCCATTCTTCTTCATTTGGCATTCGTTGTTGAAGGTCGTGTTTGCGTAGACCTGACACATTAGTTCGTAATTCATAGTAGATTTAGTGTTTGCATTAAGTCATGGCTAATAACGATAACTTTGCACAAGACGTTACTGATAACCAGCTAAACGGAAATATGGAGAATGGTGGTGGCGATGGACAACAGGACAGTAACGGTGCCGATGCTCCAGGACGCGATGACGACAGGTACAGATCGTTACTCTATTTCACCAAGTTCCTATATTACTTGTATAATTGACTTTAATTTTTTGAATTCGTTATATTTTTAATTCAAATACTATTAATATTACTGCCATTAAACTCGCACTTCTAATGATGCCCGTCACAATGGCGGCGGTCCGGCATTATCATTATCGGCATGTAAATCTGTTGTAATCCTGGAGATTTATTCAAAAATTGTCCTTTTACACCTTCACAGTGTGTGTCTCGCGATCCAAATTTTGCTATATATGTCGTAGTTTTAGTTTCAGAATACTTTCAGGTTACTTTTGATTTAATTCATACATTCGGAGCCGCATGAAGTAAAATGGCGTCATATTCGCGCGTCTCTTTCACCCGGCACCGGTTCAGTCCCGTTATCGATTTTTTTATAGTACGTTTTAGCAGTGTCGTTATGAAGTCAACGCCCGGGGCCGGTGAGAACTACTTAACATCGTGTAGGTATAGAATAAACGTTTGCAAGATTTTAAATCGGTGGTATCGCAAATTGCGCCGCAGGGGCCGCTCGGGACGGCCGGGCGGTCCGGGCGCCCGGCGCGGGTCAGTTTGGGGCGCTACTAATGCTGTGTCTCTCTGCAGGTGTGAGCCTGCCGTGCTGCCGCACCCGCCGCCGGAGGACGTCATGGTATATATCAGCTGGGCTCACACTAAAGTAACAACGACCAAACTGACTAGTTTGCCTAGGCCACTTAACTTTGGGCCTCGTCACTTGCCAATTTCAAATCTTGCGATTTCACTGTAATATTGTTTCATTTTTGGTTGTCCTTTCTGATAATGTAAAATTTCCAGTTTACCTTTGTAACTTACAGGTTGACAATTTGTTTTGCTGCAGTGCTTGGAGTTTTGTTTTGAAACAAAAAAGTAGCTGTAAAGTACTGAAAACAAGTACTGCATAGTTTTAATGTTAAATTGTAATATAATTAAGTCAGTTTCAATAATTAAAAGACACAAGTCTAGTTGTTTTTCAATTTTTTTAATTTTATTACTTTAATTTTCAGAAAACTCTTTGTTGGAGGCCTGAGCTGGGAAACAACTGATAGTAAGTACTAGTTTTTATTTTTTAATTTAAGTACAGACCATATTATTACATGATGACTTATTTCAGTTCTGCTTCTGAATTTATTTGAAGACAAACTTACCCACAATCCTGAGTCCTTATTAAAATTTAATTTATCTTTTAATCTTTGTTTTGCAATCCTAACAATTTTCATATAATTTTTTCAGAGGAGCTCCGTGATCACTTCAGTGCCTATGGCGAAATTGAAAGCATCAATGTCAAGACTGATCCCAACACTGGCAGATCCAGAGGATTTGCTTTCATTGTTTTTAAGGCTCCAGACTCGATTGACAAAGTAATGGCTGCTGGAGAACACACAATTAACAACAAAAAAGTTGACCCAAAAAAAGCCAAAGCAAGGCATGGTAAAATATTTGTTGGAGGATTAAGCAGTGAAATTTCAGATGATGAGATCAAAAACTTCTTCAGCAATTTTGGAACAGTAAGTTCGCCAATCATTGTATTTAAAGTTTTTAATGTAACGGTAACAATGTGATGAAAACTCCGGATGTGGTGAGATTGAAAATTTCTAAAATAATTTTGAAGAAAAAACCGGGCCACTGACAGAAATCATATAAATTAGCTCATCTTACAATATTTTCATTATCAAGTATTTAATTTCATTTTTATTTCAGATCATTGAAGTTGAAATGCCATTTGACAAGACCAAGAACCAAAGAAAAGGATTCTGTTTCATCACATTTGAGTCTGAGCAGGTTGTCAATGAATTACTCAAAACACCCAAACAGACTATTGGTGGCAAAGAGGTCAGTATCCATACTTCACATTCTACATTATTTTACTATAAATAGCTATGTATTTCTTTCAATCCATGTATATTTCATTTGAGGTATATCAAAGGGCGACTTAGCCGAATTTTCGAGTGTATTTTGTTTGGAGCTAGGACTTATTTCTTTATGTTCTTGTGGCTCCCCGAGACTTACGAATTTACTATAGGGTTTTACAAGCTTAATTTTTTGTAAAAAAATAGTTTATTTTACACTTGAGCAATTTTCTTATCTAAACAATATATATTAAAATATTATGTTTCAGGTTGATGTAAAAAGAGCAACCCCGAAACCCGATGGCCCTGGAGGCATGGGCGGGCGTGGTGGACGCGGAGGTCGTGGCGGGCGGGGAGGACGCGGGGGTCGTGGTGGATACGGGGGACAAGGCGCATGGGGTGGTCAAGGATATGGCGGCTATGGTTACGGCCAAGGCGGTTATGGCGGCGGCTACGATGGCTACGGTTATGGGGGCTATGGCTACGACGGCTACGGGGGATACGGCGGTTACGATTACTCCGGCTACCCTAATTACGGTAAACGCGGCAAGCAGTACTAGTATAGCGGCGAGCCCGCGCCGGCCCGCTCACCGACACATTACCTCGACTGATGTTACCTGATCCCTAGGATGTAAATGTAGATTAAGTTGGGGGGCGGGCGTCACTAGCCTGCGCGCGTCCCCGCGCTAGGTTATATTATAATGGTTGCGAGCGGGGCACCCTCCGTCCTCGATGATGCCTATTTACATTATGTGTATAACGTATATTATCTTACATTTAATTCGAAGAGATCGACATCACGCGAAGCTTAGATATTTAACTTAGTGTGTAGAAAATATTTATTTTTCTAAATATTTAATATTCTATCGAGATAATGTGTAGTGAATGTTGTGGAGGCGACAATGTATATTTGAATATAACCAAGATCAGTCCTAAACGTTTTCATTAAATAGTATTAAACTTCATTAAAATTGATTAAAAAGTATCATTTGGTTGCATATTCTGTTTATTCTCACTACTAATAGATTTGCTCGGTACTTGCTATAGTTTGTCGCACGTATGTGAAGGGGCCGCGGCGCTCTAGTTTACCTATTTGTATACTTTAGCGTTGGGCCTCTCTTTATCATTATTTCACTGGGTACTATATTCTGTACATATGTTACCTGCCTTATGTTTTAAGTACGTTTTATTTGTAATACCACTTTTGACATATGTAGCAATGTTGCCCGAGTTTAGTTTGGTATTTTTGTTTTACCTTTTGACACTCCGCCACTTGCTACATCTGGGAAATGGGGTAAATATGGAGAGACATTGTGAAAGTGATAAAGATACTATGATGAAAGCTTTTGAATAAAGCACTGTTACAAAAATTCTCAATGTGTTTCCATATGTAACCCCAGTCCTCCTTCCTACCTAAGACGCCACCACCTCGCTTCACGACGACACTCATGGGTTTTAGACCATTATTACATTTTACTAACACTGCATGACTACTTGTTTTTGAACCAAAATTTGGTATTGGGCATAATGGAAAAGAGGAATCACATGAATCTTATCAGAATAGTCTACCAATCAAAAATAAACTAACACTCATCAATGGAATTAGTTATAGATAATGAGAACAGTATATCTAGAAAATTAAAAGTGGATAGATGACGTCCTGCGCATTTAATAACGCTAGTAACACGACTCTTGGTGTCGGCCGGGCACTAATGTTGTTGTGTTGCGGGCAGACTACGGCGGGTACGGAGGGTACGAGGGCGGGTACGGCGCGCGCGCGGCTCCTCGAGGGAAAGGTACAGCCCCTCACCCCACTACCATAGCTAGTACCTACGAGACATTTACAAACGCACTATATTGCATCGCGATGCGCCTGAATTAAATTCAGAACAGTTAAGCGTTTGAAGTGGTCTTGTAAATAGTGTGATATTTGTGTATTGTAGTAGATGTTTGCCCTGCTTACGTAGATATAACACATTACGCAATGTTCATGAACACATGAAAGAAACCCTTACAAAATATGAAAAGAACTAGCTAGTGAGGCTTGATACGAAGTGTGATCATAACATTTAAAACGTATATCATTTGATAGCCAATTGTATGGGAACTCATACCTAAACTCAAATAAATCTAGTTAATTCAGTCGTTATCAGTTGTCTTATTAATTCTATAGATGCATGCATTTGGTACCATAACATCATATTTCATTAGCATGTTGTAACGGGAAACTAGAATCTTCATTTACAATCATTATTTGGCGAGTTTCTCATTTTATCACCTCATTTATTCTAGCTTTGTTTAAATTTTTTGTTCTCTAACTTCGAAAGAAAATATACTATGACATCTATCCTCCTAACCCATATAACACTAATAAAATAAACAGCAAGTCGTTCTTATTTACTTGCTTGTACAAACAAGTAAACATCTGGCACCTGCATGAAGAACGTGTACACAAACACTAAGTTCAATTAATCGCTACACAACTATTATTACCTATACCTTATCGGAAGCTTGATGAGTGGCGGTGTTACAGCTGGATACCAAGGTGGCAAGCAGCGCGGTGGCGGCGGTGGTCGCGCTAACCAGAGGCACCAGCCCTACTAAACAATTCACGTACCTGCCGATAGTCATCTCAGTCCAATAGTAAGGTACTAGAATTCGATATCCTTAAATAAGTTTCAATACTGAATCCAATTCTGCTTTATTTTTTTCCTATTTAATAAACCGGGCACGTTTCTTATTTCAGGTTAAGTCATCGGTCATGAGTGTCCCCCGCGCCTCTCCCCTCCCCGTGTCGGGGGCACTTCATTTCATTCCACATTAATAATTTAAGGAAATTAATCTGTTTAAGAAATTGTTTAAGGATAAAATACTGTCGTGCGACTTGGTCCTAACAGGAAAGCCGTGTTGCATAAATTTATTATTAATATAGTATGGATTATAGATTCACTGAGTATTATTGCTGATTAGATTCAATTCTGACCTTTGGAACTGAAAGTAGTTTTATTATAACATAATTGCAGAGCTTATATAAATAGTGTCCTTGGAAGCGGCGGTGGCATGTAAGGCAAGCCGTGGCGACGAATGTCGATGTGCGTGTGAGAGAGCCACCCTTCACTACAAATGAATGTTCTGGATCTCATAACAAATGTTGTAGTTTGTATTTTTAATTTGGTTTATTGAACGAGAATCAGAATCATGTATTTTATACCAACTAGTTTCTTCCGTTAAATAGGGATGAAATTAAAATCTTAGATAATGTAAGTGATTTTTGGACATGAACAAAACTTTGGAGATATACAATTGTGTATGTCGCAATAAAAGGAATGTGTAAATAAAATATTGACTTTTGTCTTGTGTTTATCACTAACTTCGTGTGCTTCAAGCTGTAATCCTCATATTTGAAATCGCAATTAAAACTAATTTTGACAACGCTAAACAGTCCTTAAATAATACCACAAGTAAAAAAAATTGGCCAAACGCGATTCGGACTCGCGAGGGCTTCCGCAGCAGCAAGTAACATAAAATAATGTTTAATTACTTAGGCACCTACTACAGCTTTATTATGAGAAAATAGTGGTAGACCTTTTACGAAGAATAATAAAAGATCAACAGACCAATTATCGGTCAAACTAATTTTTTTTTGTTAAATTGTGTAGCTCAAGCTGTGTGTGGACTAATCAAAATTAGGATGAATTTTTGTAGGTCGATAGAGCATTTTGCTACGGCCAATACCCTTATTTCAGAGAATTTGTGACGCTACAGAACCTTAGATAATCATGTAGCTCAAACTGTCTGGAAAAATCTTCAAATCGGGAACGTTGTCCACCACACAGTTTGAAATCGCGCTTTTCGCCAGTCTCTCAATCTCGTGAACGGAAGTGATTTTGGTAACTTTTTGCATATCAACGTTCGTCACATAAATTTGTGACAAGCCAGGAGCTAAAGTTGGTGGTACGTACAGCGGTTTGGCAGAAAAATCCAAAATCTGTGTCCAGCCAGCTTGATTTTAACATATAAAACTTCTAGCGGGCACTCATGAATCTCAAATAACGGGAGCGTTTTCGAATATGGTTCATTACTAAGATTAGTGACGGAATTTGTGAACGCTTATAACGTTTGATTCACGGCGTACATATAATGGTTTACGAGAAATCTATCAAAAACTGAATGTGCGGAAACTCAAAATTCAAGCTGACTGACACATGTATCTCCGCTGCCTGGTGGTCTACGGTCTCCGAAATACGCACAATTTAGTGACGGAGACAGAAAATGATAACCTGAATTGTGTGACGCAAGAAACCTTCAGTAGTTCCAAAAGTATTGATCATTTAATTTCTCTCATACAAACATTACAATGGTTTACCAATATTGTATGGTTTCATGTGGACTTAGTAGTATATTATTACAAGGTGTTTTCTGTGATGGGCGAATCTGCTTATTGATTAAACTTTGTCCTGCGACAACTGGTCAAATTCCAATGCTCCAAAGTACCTACATCAATCAACCTCTTTTTGGACATTAATTAAAATTTTCATGATGAATTTATTCATAACAATTCATTATAATTATATATTGCATAAAAAACCAAACGATATGCAAGTCTATACTGTCGGCCAATAGGTCGTTTAATAAGACGTCCTTTATTTTAGTTACATGATGGTCACCTCGCAATATTAATGGCGTTATGTATAGAAAAAATTAAATGATCAATATCTTAGAATACTGAAAGTTCTGCGTCACAAATTCAGGTTATCATTTTCGTCTCCGTCACTAAATTTGAGCGTATTTCGTAGGCCGTAGCCACAGGCATCGGAGATACGTGTCCAGCCAGCTTGAATTTGGAAGTTTCCGCACATTCAGTTTTTGATCGATTTCTCGTAACCATTATATGTAACGCCGTGAATCAAACTGTATTAGCGTCACAAATTCCGTCACTAAATCTTAGTAAAGGAACCATATTCGAAAACGCTCCCGTTATTGAGATTCATGAGGTGCCAGCCAGAAGTTTTATACGTAAAATCATTTTTTGCATTTTTCTGCCAAACCGCTGTACGTACCATTAAACTTTTAGCTCCATGCTTGTCAAATTTATGTGACGCACGTTGATATGCAAAAAGTTATCAAAATCACTTCCGTTCACATAGGCATAAACGAGCTAAGAATTTACACGGATGGATCAAAAACAGACCACGGCACAGGTGTTGGAGTGTTTTCTGATGAACTTAATATAATGAATATCCGCCCCCTTGGTTATGCATAACAATGTATATCAAGCGGAGTTGTCGGTATAATACAAGCAGCGCAAGCGTAGAGACCAGAGGAGTCACGGACACGCGCATACGATACTACCGACAGCGCTTGTACTCCATCGCTAAGAAAAAACATCTTTCACATCCAAATTAATACTGAATGCCATAACGCGTAACAAGCGTCTCGGTGCTAACAGGAATACAGTGACCTACAAGTGAACAAGGCCACTTCGGGTCGTGGAAACTATGCAGCGGACGAGCTGGCGAGAGGGGGCTCAATGCCAAACGCCATCGACCGGAACCAACATATACAATCCCGTTTAGCCAGCTCAAGAGTTGGCATAAGAGATTACACACAGACTTTAGCCGGGATGGTCGACCTCGACACCAGGGTGCAGGCAGTCAGGAAGGACTGCCTTCCATGGATAGAAACTGTCCAGGCGTCTTTACGATGGACCAGAATAGCCTTGACGACTGGTGGACGGGGACCATCACTGGACACTGCGCACTTAAAAACACATTCTACACGCTGGTATCACGGACAGTCCTCTATGCAGACGTATGGAGGAGGAGGAAACGTGGCGCATGTGCTTCTTAGGTGACAGGCGTAGCCCAGATCGCAGGAAAACTTCGGCTCACCGTAACAATTGGGACGCCTGGGAAACGGGAAACTAATCTGGTTTGAGGGGGTAGGCTGGCTGGAGTGCAGAAGGCCGCCATGGCTCACGCCAATGGTCCCTGCACGGATAAGTCGGAAACCAACCCACTAAATGAACCTCCGTGAGTCTGCAAACGGTTTTGAAGCTCGTCTGTCACGATCTCGATCGATTATCTAAGGTCGTAACTGAGGGGATTGCGCTCACATAAATGCTCTATCGACCTAAATATTTCATCCTAATTGGAAGTTTGTCCAGACAGCCTGAGCTACGTGATGATGAATGATGTAGAATGGAAACACAATAAGGCAAAGCCTGAGGAATTCAGGAGACATCCTACCAAAACAAGAAAAACATAGTAATTGTTGTAAGTATGTTGCATTTAGTATTGGTTTAATTAGTTTCTAACCCCGACGCAAAAGAGGGTGTTATAGTTTGACGTGTCTGTCTGTCTGTGTCATCATACTCCCGAACGCATGCAGTGATTCAATTTAGTTTTTTTGTATTAAAGGTGACTTATGAGCGGTGTTCTTAGACATGTTTGATGAAAATCGGTTGAGCCGTCTAAAGTTGTGAGGAGTGAAAGGTAAGTAAGTAACCGAATGACTGCAAATATACTTGACTCAATGAAACCACACTGAAATTAAAAATATCGACGATTTCCCCGACGCAAAAACAGGGGTGTTATAAGTTTGAGACGTGTCTGCCTATATACTAAATCTAACTTAACCTAACTTACATATAAAAAGTATGAAATAAAATTAAATTAAAATTTTAACAAACCCCGATACAAGAATTAAGTAATTTCCCTTTAAAAAGTAAAAAATAATAAAAGAAACTTAATGTTTTAAGTACTAAGAATCTATTAATAATTCTAAAAAACAACCTGGCGTTGGGGGACCGCTCTTAACTAACAATTTAAATACTAATAGTCTAATTAGTACCAGAGATGAACATAAAACAAAATTAGAGAATAATTCAAAAACTTTCAATAGAAATACCTTCAAAGTCTTGGGTAAAGCCTAAGAGGTAACCATCTTATGAACAATATGCGTAGATAAGAAAAAGAATAATTAAGAGCGGTCCCCCAACGCGACGTTTTTTTAGCGCATTATTAATTGATTCTTTAGGTACTTTACATTAGTTTCTTTTATTATTTTTTTACTTTTTAAAGAAGAAATACTTTAAGTTTTCTTGTGTCGGGGGTTTTTTTAATTTTTAATTAAATTTTTATTTTATAATGTGAAGAAACTGTTTTGTTAAGATGATTAAAACTACATACCTACTGTTGATTTTTGTTACGAAGATGTTTTGTAAATGATTAAAAACTCTTAAGTCAAAACCGTATTGAATTTATTTTTGCAATACAACTACGGGCTAAAATTAATTGGGTCTATAAAATCTACTAACATTTTATAATAAATAGGCCTAATTCATAAATTGAGTCCAGTACATCATATATTTTTTAATAATAAATGGAACTAATTAACAAATAACACGCCTACCAAAACAATTTTGTTATGGTATTTAAAAGGACAAGGACCTATGATCGATGTTTAATTTTCAAACATTTTATTTTGTATATTATAATTAAACTGTCTTTTTTGAGTTAGGTCAGTATATTATTAAACGTGCGAAGTGTTCCGAATGCAGTGACAGCAACATACACATATTTCGAATGAGCGTACATTTACCTTAACAAAAAAGTACAAACTGTACTCTCTGGCGATTAGTTTTGAGCGTATCTGCCTTTATATATACAGAGTATTATTGGCCGTCACATTAAATGCTCTATCGACCTACAAAAATTCATCCTAATTTGAAGATTTGTCCAGACAGCCTCTATACATAAAAATTCGGGAGACAAATGAAAATAAAATATGCTTTATCACGATTTTATTTAGTTGTTTAAAAACATTAGTGACACCAACTAAATGCAGTCGCATTGACACAAACTCAGTTCGACTCGTCAAACCAGATGTCATAAATATAAATGCACAAAATATCTACAATTACTTAAATATACTTATTGGGATAAGTTCATAATTAACCTATAAATGGTGTTTAATATGAAATAAATAGAATCCGTGGAAAAGGCGCGGGACTCACGGCGGCTCCTCCTTAGTGGAGCACAGCCTCCACTTAGCTTCAACCATTGTTGTAATTTCTGACTTTTGTAGGTACATTTTATCCGTGATTGGTTTTCCCTATTGGTTTAACCTATCGTAAAGGTATCTTTAATACCTTTATGATAGGTTTGCGTCGGTGCCTCAAACTGTTGCCCCGCCACGTTCCAATGTATTTTCGAATATATATGTACGAAATCCGACGCTCTTACGGTGAAGGAAAACATCGTGAGGAAACCTGCGCACACCTGAGAAGAGATTCAAAGGTTGTGCGTGAAGTCGTCCAACTCGCACTGGGCCCGCGTGGACGCGGACTAAGGCCTAACCACCCTATGCGGGTAGGCTCGTGCCTCTCGGTGGGGACGTTACTGAGCTGATGATGAGAGGTTTGCAAGATGTCTTGTAAATTGGAAGCACCAGAGCCTCGCACCTTGTTTAATTAACAAAAAATACAATACATTTAGACAACCCATTGAAATACAAATTTATTTTAAATTAAATGAACGGTTGTTTTATTGACGAATGACGTTAACCGAAATAACTGAATCCTATGTTCATAATTAAGTTTGAAGGATAATTCACATATGTTTGAGTATTTATACAACTCATACAGGCTCGTCCGTCCGTATGGATATGTATTTTAATGGACTCTCTCGAACATTATATACCAAGCATATATGTTTGAGATTCGGTAGAACAATTGGAATCACGCATCTGGTTGGTTCATTAATTAATATGTGTAAATTGTAATTATATATGTAAATCAAACTAATTTCATACTATGTACTTACTGTTTATACACACAGTATAAGCTTTAGTTTATTAATGAGTTCTAATAGTTATTATCCTTAGGAAGGCATCCCAGTGAAGGCTCGGCTAGGCAACGCGGGACGCGCCGCAGATATGGCATTCCTTATATACTTACAATGTACATTTAGCTCATCGATCTTTATCAAAAATACGATCATATCACAATATTTATCATTTTCAAAACAAGTCTAATTCATTATTAGGTCAATCAGTAGCACCGTCAAGCTAGGTTGGTGGACGCCGGCGGTTTTCTCGTTAGATATCGTTGGAGCAAATGGAAACATAAGTGTAGTGTGCTCCCCCACCTCACCGCGCGTCCTTGGCGGTCAGCTTCTCGATGAGCTCCTGCAGCGGCGCCAGCTCGCGACGCTCGATCAGGTTGAACTCCTGCAATCGAGTCAAGGGCGGATCCAGGTTAGCTCATGGGGGTCACGACCCCCCCTGAGCTATTTATAAGTGCTATACTAACGTACATTAACAAAATACCTTATAAGTTCTTAACTTGACTACCGCCTAACCTGGATCCGTCCTTGGCACCAGGAGGGTGTTACATAGTAGTAGTCAAGTTAAGAACTTATAAGGTATTTTGTTAATGTACGTTAGCATAAAATTAGCAAATTAGCTCAGGGGGGGGGGGGGTCATGTTCAACGCACTCATTTACAAAAATGTGAATTATTAATCGTTTTTGCAATAAGTGTCACCCACTTTGCATACTCTACTCATAATGTCTGTGCACGCCACTGGCAGTATGTAATTATGAGGCTGTGATGATGACGATGACACACGTTTATATGCATGAACAAGTCTGATTGTATTTGTATTCTTTGTACATACATATTTACAAAAAAAATGTATAAGTTATATTCATTGTTTACGAGGACGTTTAGCCTTCGATCCCGGCGATCATTAACACCCACGGGTAATGGGTTGAGACCCAATATACCCATGGCTTTGTCGGAAGGCCCATTCCCTGCAGTGGGACGAATCCTATAAAGAAATGTGCGAGGGCTCACCTGTACAAAGAATATGAAGTGTTTGAAGGAGGTGTTGAGGTGGGCCTCCTCCCCCAGCTGCACCACCTCGGGGAAGTGCTGGTGGTAGATGTGCGCGTACACGCGGAACAGACGCTTCAGGATCGTCTTCGCCATCGACAGGAAGTTTTTTGGGAACGGCACGCCTGTGAACAATGCAAACATCATTTTAGCCGTGTTTTGTTTCACAGACATTCATACAATCTAGACCCAATTAAAGCAAGCTTGTCCTATAGGTGGTGGTAATGGATCTCTCTTCAACATATCGCAGTCCACTGCAGGACATAGGTCTTCCCCATTTTCCGCCAGATATCCTGGTCTTCCGCTTTCCTTTTCCAGCCTCAACCAGCGACCTTTCCCAAGTCGTCGGTCCATCGGCCGGAAGGGCGTACTACGTTACGGCTTTGCCAAGACGCGGTCTCCCCCAGAACTCGTCTGATCCAACGGCCCGGATCTGAAGACATACGTGACCAGTCCCACTGCCACTTACAACTTGCCGAGCGGGGGCTATGTCGGAAGTGGCTGTTGCTCTTTTGATTGCACTAGGGTCCGAGCGATAGCTTAGCCGTAAGTTGTAACCTCTAATCAAAAATATTGACGTAAATATCGACAACAATAAATAAACACTACCAATGCAGTCATTGAGATGAACATATACATTTATTTATCGACGGTATGCGACTAGGCCTTGGGATTGCGGTACACGCCCTATCTCCCATAGCTTGCGCGGAAAAGGCCCTTGCGCAGAGGAAGAAAAGGTAATAAAATAGTAAAGAATTCATTTCATATTTTACAAAAGTTAAAGCATTTGACATTGATTATAATTTACCAATTTTGGAGGGGAACAGGGTCTCGTCATCGAGCTGGTCCTGTGCCCAGGTCATGAGGTAGTCGATGTACTTGGGGGCGGAGCACTTGATGGGCTTCTTGACCGTGTGCCCGTCCGCCCAGTGGTACTCGTAACTTGGCTCGCCGGCAAGACATCACCGCGCACGACTCCTCCGTGCAGAACTCCGTGAGGTACCGTACATAAAGCATTTGATTTCTGGTTGAAGAAAGCAAGCGGGCTAGCAACAAAATCAAAACATAATATTCATCCATCATCAGCTCATTGAAAGTCTACGAGGGGCACGAGCACTACCCGTCGCGGATGTTTAGGCACTTAAATCTACCACGCGGCCAGTGCCGAGGGTATAGGACGACTTCACGCATAACTTGAATCATT